>SEYY01020695.1:15000-22500 GCA_009176605.1 Armadillidium nasatum | reverse complement strand
AAAATGTCAAAAATAGATGACGATATGACACCAACTGTGTGCAAATTGAAGGAAAGTGAGAAAATAGAGAGAAGAGCGTGATAAATTTTATCACTGAAGTACATGGTTGAATTAGCAAAGATGCCAAACCTAGGATCACACGAACTGTCTTCAAAGGAGGAAGTTGCAACTTGCGACTGGAGAGTTCAGCCTCCCCAAAGCTAAAAGGCCTTCATTTAGTTCATCAATGCGATTAGTGTTATTCAAAGTATTGTTCAATGAGAACTAATTGCTCAACAATTCATAGAATATAATTATGACTACACTCATATTAGACTGTTTATTTATTTATTTATTTATTTATTTATTTATTTATTTTAAACAGAAAATGCACAAATGAAAATCAAATTTTCGTTTACATAGAAAATAATTAAAATATAAATATAATTATAATAAAAAATAATAATAAAAATTATATAATAAAAAGTTAAAAATATGTAAAATAAAAATATGTTATAAAAAAAGTATATTATTTATAATTATAATATATATATATATATATAATATATATATATATATATATATATTTTCGATATATATATATATATATATATATATATATATATATATATATATATATATATATATATATATATATATATATATATATATATATATATATATATATATATTTTTTTTTTTTTTTTTTTTTTACGACATGTAATGAAAACTACTTCAAATAAATGTTCAAAATTTCATCATATATTAAATAAAAGTAGTGACATCTTGTAGGTATAATTAGAACCACAGTTCGTCAAATGCAAACATCGAATTTAGGAAAGAGTTTTATCAATTGATAAGGCTTAATTGCACTAACTTTATATATGATAAACTTTGTTTACATATTTTTTCTTTTTTTCTTAAAATATAAACATATGAAACTACTTTATTATACTTAATTTTATTAATTTCTTTCTGAGTTAAAAATTTCGTTTGATATTATTTTCATTTCGTCGCTTTCTTTGGGACATTTTCTGCAGTGTAGGTGTATTCGATCAAAATTACTGTTTATGTATATACAGTATATATTTTATTTTGACAAAATAAGCTTAATTATTGAATATGTAAATAATTGTATAATTATAAACATACATTTTATAACTAACATTTTACAGAATTAAATTTAAAAATTAAAAAAAATAAAAGTTAGTCTTTAATTTTTATATTTTTTTTTAATTTTTCAGAGAATGAAATATTTTTAGGGTACCTATTTAAATAAAAATTATAATTTTTAAAACTATTATTTTATTATAATTATTATTATAATATTATTATTATTATTATTATTATTATTATTATTATTATTATTATTATTATTATTATTATTATTATTATTATTATATATTATTATTATTATTATTATTATTATTATTATTTTATATTATTATTATTTTATTATTATTACTATTATATTATTTTTTATTATTTTTTATTATTATTATTATTATTATTATTATTATTATTATTATTATTATTATTATTATTATTATTACTATTTTCTTCTTGTGTATTATTAATATTTTAAGTTTAAAATTTCTGAAGTATTATTATTATTATTATTATTATTATTATTATTATTATTATTATTATTATTATTATTATTATTATTATTATTATTATTATTATTATTATTATTTTTATTATCATTCGCAGTAGATGTAATAGTAGAAGTAGTAGTAGTAGTAGCAACAGCAGCAGTTGTAGTTGTTAGAATTAATCTAAATATGTGTTAATGATATTTAATGTATTAACATTTTATTTTGTTAACCATTCAGCAAATATTATATTCCATTATGAAGAATGCCTGATGGCAACTGTCTCTTAAACAATTGTATTGTTGTGCGATTGTAAATAAAGGTCATTAAAATGGGAAAAACTGTGGTCTTATCCTGACCAATTTAATGTTAATAATATTTTTAATATTATCATCATGTCTTAACTTCCAGATTATATCAACAATAGTCTAACAGCTTGTACAATATATCTCTAAATTTTACCTAAAGATACATTTCTTCAGTCATAAATCCTGAAACTTCTGTTCTTTTTATATGGTAGATACATACCTACATACATACATACATACATACATACATACATACATATTTGCATACATACATATACATTCATATATATATATATATATATATATATATATTATATATATATATATATATATATATATATATATATATATATATATATATATATATATATATATATAATATATATTATATATAATATATATACCCAATATATAATATATATATAATATAATATTAATCAAGATATTGATATATATGAAGATATATTATTTATATATAATTATATTATATATATCATATCAATAGATCCAGATTGGTCCTCTGATAGAGATCATGATGTTTTGTTTGAAGCTTTTCAAAAGTACAGAAAAGTGAAAGCAAATTTAAATGATCTCTATCATAATGAGTTTTTAGCAAACTTACAGTATCTTGCTACTAATAAGCAAGACAGGTATCAAAATAAACAACATACAAATGTTGAAATTGGAGATATCATAGTTATAAAAGAAAAAGTTTTTGTAAACTTATTTCTTTCAAATGGGAACTTTAACTCAAGTAAAAAATTCACTGGATGAAACTGTATCAGTTACTATTAGAAAATCTAATAGGGAGTGAAAGACGGAAGTTCATCAACTTGTTGATAAATCATCATCAACCTCTTTAATAAACATAATACCCATTAATGAACAATAATAATAATAATAATATAATATATATAAATAATATATATATATAATAATATTATAAATAATTATATATATAGCCAAATTAAGTATTTTTCAACTTCAAGTTTCAATATTCCATTTGAAATTAATATGTAAAGTTAATTTTTTGAAAAATAAAAATTTGGCTCTTTCAGGTGAAATTTGGTTGCTTTTCTCAAATTTGATCACTGAAAAACGCTCACTAGCAAATAGTTGAAAATGCTAAATAATCCTTGCCAGCCAAAAAAAAAATTTTGCAATTATTCTAAAAAAAGTTTGTTTTATCTGCCCCAAAATTAATAATTTAATAAAAATTGTATTTTGACACTTCAACTCCAATTTTAAAATCGCTGAGAAATTAAAAATTTTTTTTTTTTAGCAATGCTTTAAGCTAAATTTTGTTTATTTTTATTTTTTTTTTTTGAAAGGCCATTGTATTTACATTCTATTACATTTACATTTAAAGCATAAAATTTGATTTTTAAATCTAATTTTGAAAAAAAAAATTAAAAAAATTTTGTTTATAAATAAATCTAAAAAGGTTGCAATTTGTATAAAATCAATTTTAGCTTTTCAAAACTTTCGTTGGCTACTTGGTCTTTTGGATCTTTCAGTAAATCTTGAAACTTATCTTAGTTTTTAACAACATTTGCATAGCAACAACTTTCAAGTTGCATCAAAACAAGTGTACCACATTCTGAAACATTTGGCAGCTGAACTCTAAAGTACTTTTTAATTTTATAAAGGCTTACAAGATAACAACTACAATGGCCATTGAAAATATAAAGTACATTGTACTTTTTTTCTAATATCTTTGTTTTTTCTTTTTTTAATATAATTGTGAGAAAAAAGCCTCCAGCTGTATATCAAAGAAACAGAGGCCAAATCCAAAACCAAGAAGACCATCAGTTGTTTGAAATCCTGGATCACATGACAAAAGGGTATGTACATTTAATTCCTTTAGTTTTTGCTGAAACCATAAAGGAGTTTGTCCTAAAGGAGTGATTGAAATATTAGCAATTAATAATTTGGTTATTAAATCAATACACATTTTTGACTCATAAGGAATTTTTAAACTACTATTGAGTTTTGGTTGCATTTAAAGCAATCTAATTTTTCACTCTTGCCAGAGAAAACTTTTTTATATTTGTGCCCGAATCCCTAACTACGCTAGCACTTCATTTAATTGAAAATCTTCCATTTTGTCAGAATCTTTTCAAATACAGTTTCAAGATAGTCGCCTGTATGGCGCTCAGAAAGAATTCTGCATTCAATACAAAGTTTTTGCCTTTGAAATTTTTAGTCGATTGCAATACATAATTTTTTAATCCGCTCATATTTTTATATCCAATTAATATTTTATTTATATATTTATGTATATATATATATATATATATATATATATATATATATATATATATATATATATATATATATATATATATATATATATATATATATATATATATATATATATATATATATATATATATATATATATATATATAAGTACACTTATATATAAATATTTTTTTTCCTTTTTTTTTCTTTTTTTGATTGACACCAAAGTTCAATTTGTGCCTCTGATAATATTTAACAATTTATAAACCAAATTTAGTTGAACTGATCTAAAATGGATGAACCCTTTGGCGACTTCAGTTTAATGTTTTGGAATATTCTAGTTTTTTTGAGTTCAATTACTATTTAATTGTATTACAGTTATTGAAATTATTATTATTATTATTATTATTATTATTATTATTATTATTATTATTATTATTATTATTATTATTATTGTTATTATTGTTATTATTATTATTGTTATTATTATTATTGTTATTTTATTATTATATTTTATTATTTATTTATTATTTTATTATTATTGTTATTATTATTATTATTATTATTATTATTATTATTATTATTATTATTATTATTATTATTATTATTATTATTATTATTATTATTATTATTATTATTATTATTATTATTATTATTATTATTATTATTATTATTATTATTATTATTATTAATTTTATTGTTATTTAGTAATTGATTATTTTCCAGCATATAGCCACTGACATTTCTTCTCATTTCAAAGCATGGTAACTTGTTTGGTTGGCAGTATGGGATTGGGAACCGAACTGTTTTTAGATTGAAGCATTTCATTAAATTGGATGAATCTGAATTACGGACGTCTTACTTGCTAAGCTAGAAAAGATCCTAATAGATATTTGTTTGTTTGTCGAAGTGTAATAAACTTATAATAAGGAAAGTTTGTTTTCGCAAACAAATAAAATATTTATTAATTCCTATGTTATTTTTTTTTATTTATTTATTTTCTGGTTATGCAATCAAAATAGAAGAATTATTAAAAAGAAATATCAAGAGTTTTAGAAAAATTATTTGCCTAATTGGATCTTTAAAACACGAAATTTTCAGTAGTAAGTTGCCAACTGTACATGATATTCTAAAAGTATTCTTTAACGATAAGAGATACACGTGCTTCATATTTCTGAAAGTTGTATTGCTGTAGCAGAAGAAGTACTTTTATATTGGGAAAAATAATTTAGAATACCATGGTCAAAATCCTAACAAAGTTCTATAAAAATATAAAATGGAAACTAGCAAAAAATAAAAACAAACAGCGTATAAGATAAATAAATTAGAAGAAGTTCTGTTGTTTTTCATTTAATCACGTTTGGCATTGCAAAAAAAAATTTTTTTTGAAATAATTAAAATTGAAGATAAGCATTATCTTCCAGGTTGAACGATAGGAATAAATAGAATCCTGGCTGACAAATAAAGAAGAAAGTATGAAGTCTAAAGTCATAGGTCGAAAAGCCAAGAAAAAGATAAAAAAAGAAGAAAATGAATGTAAGAAACTCCAATTACATCTGTCAATGAGACCGGCCTATTTCGCCATGTGTTCTTAAAAAACATTCTCCTAGAGTGCTTTAAAAGATCATGTTTTTATGCTCGTTGGTTGCAGTGCCAGTCCTTGAGTTTTATTTAAACTCCAAGGTAAGGTTTGCACTCTTTCATTGGGACTAGCACTTTCTCCATCTAATCTCTAAACACTTCCTCAAAGAGCTCACTGTAAATATTTTTATTACATTACCTAAGAATTTTTTTAAAATTAAAACTATGATGTTGACAGTTAAGCTTTTACTTTTTCACACCAAGTGATGTTAATTAATTTTGCTGTTACTGGGGTAGAATATTACTTCTAAATCAGGAAGCTTTGACTTTGTCATCAAGCGAGATGAATGGGTGACAAAAAGATTTCATAGAATAACAATTTGCCAACTCTGATGTATTTCACCCAGACCTCTGACATAATATATATATGTATATATATATATATATATATATATATATATATATATATATATATATATATATATATATATATATATATATATATATATATATATATATATATATATATATATATATATATATATATATATATATATATATATATATATATATATATATATATATATATATATATATATATATATATATATATATATATATATATATATATATATATATATATATATATATACATTTGACCCTAGATAAAACGGGGCTATTAACCTGCAGACAGCCCCTGAGGCATGTTTACGGAATATGTTGCTACAGTCATTTATCAAAAAAGAGAATTTCGTCCATAAAGAATTCATTCTTGTGTTTTGTTCCTCAGTGAAGGGATGATCTGAAACTATGGCAAGGTATATATATATATATATATATATATATATATATATATATATATATATATATATATATATATATATATATATATATATATATATATATATATATATATATATATATATATATATATATATATATATATATATATATATATATATATATATATATATATATATATATATATATATATATATATATATATATATATATATATATATATATATATAGATAGATAGATAGATAGATAGATAGATAGATAGATAGATAGATAGATAGATAGATAGATAGATAGATAGATAGATAGATAGATAGATAGATAGATAGATAGATAGATAGATAGATAGATAGATAGATAGATAGATAGATAGATAGATAGATAGATAGATAGATAGATAGATAGATAGATAGATAGATAGAAAGATACATACGAGAAAATTATATCCATATACATTGGATTAAGATTTGTCGCTGCTCTATATATCCTCATTTTCAAGTCTCTTAAATCTTTTGTTAAGGTTGGCTTTCAAGATTTGCGTCATGTAATTAATGACTTGCTCTCTCTTCTCATAATCTTCAAGCAATGATGATGACTGTTCAGATGTTTCAGGTTTTTCATATACAATTTTCTTAAGAGCATTTTTAAGGCTAGCTATAAAATGTATAACATCCTCGAATGTTGATATTGATTCACTAAGCTTTTCTGTAATTTCTTCGTATGGCTCTTGAGAATTCACACATCCATGCAATATTATCCACTCTATATTGATAAGAGCAGGTATTTTGTATTTGCTAGCAGCATACAAACAAAGTGACTCTTTTAATTCTTCAGTTCATTTCAACATATGCAAAGTGTTGTTCCATCTTGTAGGTGAATCACGCCCAACGTTTAACGTATTCAATTGGAGCCTTTCTTGAATTTTCTTTAACTCTTCTTCTTGATTCATGATTGAATGATGAAAATGAGTGGCAATTGTGCAACATTTGATAGT
>SEYY01020694.1:20000-32681 GCA_009176605.1 Armadillidium nasatum | reverse complement strand
AACCAATCAAATAGATTAATATATGATCAACAGCACAAAAAATTTATCATCTGTCAACTAATCACCTGTCAGTTGTGGATTATTTAGCGTGACAGTTGCAATAAAAGTGAGAAACAATGACACATCTTTTCAAATCTGAAATATGTGAATATGATGTTTGATTGTGGTTTTTGTTACGAGAACACTACAGCAGCAGTTGAAGAGTATTGCCAACGGTTTCCGAGGGGTAGAATTCCGGATTAAAACTTATTTATCCGAACTTTCAACACTTTGTGAAAGACCGGTAGACTTCCAAGTGCGCATATCACATCTGCACGTGCCCGTAGACAAGATATAAAAAAAGTATAAGGAATTCTAGGTTTAGTGGAACAGACCCCAAAGGTTATCTCACGAAGAAATGACGCTCAACTTAAAATTCCTCAAACTAAAGCGATTGCAAATTACAAGAACAGGTTTTATATGAATACCACCTACAACCAGGAGACTTTGTAGATGGAATGAATTTTGTCGATGGATAATCGTTAATCGTCATTTGATTCAATACATTTTTTTTACCGAAGAAGCAATATTCATTCGTAACGGCTTCGAAAATACCCGCGATTTTCATGGATAGTGTGACGAAAATACCCACAAAATAGTCGAAACAAATTTTCAGCATTGTTTTTCAGTTAAACGTGTTGTGTGGGATTGTCGATCGTCATTTAATTGGTCCTTTAATTATTGAGAATCGTCAATAGAAGAACGTTATTTGGAATTTTTACAAAATAAGTTACAAGGTCTATTAGAAGATGTTCCTTTAAACATAAGAAATGTTATGTACTATCAGAATGATAAGGCTCACACAATATTTAAATAGAACATTTCCAGAACGATGATTGTCGAGTGGGCCTATTATTGCCGCCAAGGTTCCAGACCTCACACCATAGATTTTTGGTATGGAGCTGGTGGGAGTATATAATATATATATATATATAATATATATATATATATATATATATATATTATATATATATAATATATATATAATATATATATATATATATATATATATATATAGTCGAATAGGTCTGTTACTAGGAACCTTAATTTAATAATAAATAATTTGCTAGCAATGCAGGAAACATACCATTTTTTAATGCTTTAATAGTAGATGCTTAAGGCAATATGAAATAAATAATTAACAGTTATTAATATAGACGTTTCGGGTTATCTAAACCCATTATCAAAATCATCTGTAAATGAAATAAAATGTAATAATCAGTAAAATAAGATAATTAGAACAAAATTAACAATTAATAACACTTATATATATATATATATATATATATATATATATATATTATATATATATATATATATATATATATATATATAATATATATATATATATATATATATATATATATAATATATATATTATATATATTTTTTTTTTTTTTTTTTTTTTTCCCTTTTTTCATTTAAAAATTTTATTATTTTTAACCTTTTTTTTATAAAAATTATATATATATTATTAATATATATATATATATTATATATATATATATATATATATATATATATATATATATATATATATATATATATATATATATATATATATATATATATATATATATATATATATTAATATTAGAGATTAGCCGAAAGCTTTCGTGTTAATAATGTCTGCATAAATTAAGCAAGCGTGTAATTTGAGCATCTATTAAAAGCGATTATTCTTTTATTTCATTTCAGTGTCCATCTAATCCCCAATTTAGATTTACTCCAGTCAATGGGTTTGTTCGATTGAAGAAAAGATAATTGCGATTATTATATCGGGAATGGTATAAATTATCGGATCTTTTCGATATATCAATCATGGCAACACTCTAATTAAAATACTAATCATAATTTAGGCTGCATTAAAATATTTGACAGAATTGTAGCATTAAAATTTATATTTAACTACTACAGGGTAAAGGAAGACATTTGAATGAGAAATGACAGAATGTAATTTGATATATATATATATATATATATATATATATATATATATATATATATATATATATATATATATATTATATATATAATATATATATATATATATATATATATATATATATATATATTTCTGTTACTTGTCCTACAACTCAACATTCCAGGGTAACCTGGAATATCTCTGCTCTGGAAGACCTGTGGAGGAGACCGGGCGCGGTGGCAGGCTTTCTGAACGAAGTGTGGCGGCCTCTTTAGAGGCGGTCATGGGGTGAAAAAGTAATATAATATATATATATATATATATATATATATATATATATATAATATATAATATATATATATATATATATATAATATATATATATATATATATATATATATATATATATATATATATATATATATATATAATATATATATATATATATATATATATATATATATATATATATATATATATATATATATATATATATATATATATATTATATAATATATATATATATATATATATGATTCGGTTGTCGTCGAGAGTGGATGTGCCTAAAAGCAGATGCGGAAAAAAAAGTAGGAAGAAACAGAAAGAATATTGAGGAGAGAAAAGGAGAAAGGTTTATTCATTAAGATAGTATTGAACAAAATTTTTTAGAGTAATAGCTAAAACTTATTTTAAAATAAGATTTTAGAAAATATTTTTACATTTAAAAAAAAAAAAAATAAATAAATAAATGGAATGAGTTTCGGTAAATTATATCTCAAAATCTATAGAGGAGCAACAAATCTTTCAAGATAATTTTCTTTCGGCTTTTAATATAAAATGAAACCTTTAACATTAAGAATTTAAAATTTAAAAGCATGAGTTTGAAAATCGACGACAGGATCGGATTATGTGAGGAGAACTGAAATCAAGGACGACAGGACTAGCCACCTTGTCCTTGTGATTGTTTACTCTGCTAACGGCTGGTAATTATCACCATAATTTATCACAGGATTCTTATCAAAACCTTTAGAATTATATTTATCCCTGAGGTAAAGACGTTTGGGAGTCTTTCCCAAAAATCTAACCATGGCTTTTTATCAGCTTCCTATCGTTATACATAAAGTGATCTCTACTCCTTGCTACAGACAATTTATATTCATGTTCTCCTTTATCCCCTTTAAAAATAGATTTTCCATGTAACGGATCAAAATCAATTTCACTCTCGGGTTCGAGTACCGACTTCCCTAATCACGGACATACTATTTGCGATTCTTTTTCGGAGGAAATAGTTATCTGAATAAAAGAACCTTTATTTCTAGCTTTTTGTGCAACTACTTCTTCGTATTCAGGAGTTGTAATTATAATACCCTTGATTTCTTTCTCTTGATCCTTTTCCACATAAACTTTATGAAAAATCATACATTGGTTACTCAATCCCTTGGAAAAAGAGTCAGTCCTTTCTAGAACGTTGGAAATAATAAAACTTTCTTCACTCTCATCTTGTTCTGAAGGAACTTGTGAAGAGGAAGAAATTTAATCCTCACTCTTTTTCCATGTTGTCCTTTAGGACTAACCACACCCTCCAATTTTTTATTATAACTGGTATTTTATTACTCTTCTGTTGGGAATTAAATGTTCATTCGCGATCAGCGATCTTCTCGCAACCAGTGGTAACCTGGCGATCAATGGTAACTTCTTAATTTGCGGTATTTTCATAACTAATCGTAACCTCGTAATTAACGGTATTTTCATAATTAACTGTATCTTCCCGATTAGTGGTATTTTCATAGTGAACTGTATCTTCGTAATTAGTGGTATTTTCATAGTTAATCGTATCTTCGCAATTAGCGGTATTTATAAAATTAACTGTATCTTCCCGATTAGCGGTATTTCCATAGTTAACTGTAACTTCGCAATTAGCTGTATTTATATAATTAATTAACTGTGTGTTTTATATATATATTATATATATATATATATATATATATATATATATATATATATATATATATATATTATATATATATATATATATATATATATATATATTATATATATATATATATATATATATATATATATAATATATATAATAATATATATATATGTTACAATTGGGGGCCTGTCCGGGAAATAAAAATACAACAGTATCTATTTTTCTCCTGTCTGACTCAAGAGAAAAGAAAAATGGATTATATTATCATACTCAAAAGTTGCATTGAGATTGCTTTGGAAGCAAAGGAAACCTGTCGAATTTGCAAAAGAGGCTTTTGAACGTCAAGCGGCAGAACTCTTAGCCGCGGAGAAAGCTGCAGAGAAAGAAGCAGAACGTCAAGCGGCAGAACGCTTAGCTTCGGAAAAAATCGTTTAGCCGTGGAAAATCAGCTGAGTGGGAACATGAGTTGAGGTAAATGAAATTTCGAATCATACACAGATGTAACACTGGACCATCGTCTGAAATAAAGTATCCAAGGCGTACCTCTTCCCGGACAGGCTTCCAATTGTAACAACGACATCAGACTCTTCTGATATCTAAGGTTTCTTCTGCTGTAGTAATAGTAACCAAAGCAGTGTGGAATATTTATTCTCAATCGAATTCTTCTGTTTCCAAAACCATCAGTTGACTATTTACTAATTTTGTAAAGATAATTTTTCTTAAGTCGTGTCTTGTAACTTTTTATTTCTCTGTTGTCTAGTGGTTAGACTATTTTAGGTTCACCTTTTCCTCAATTGAAATGCAGAGTAGATTATTACCTTAACAAAAAGTCACTGAAGTCAAGGGTTGAAATCACAAATTAGTTAAAGAATAAATTCCGTTTTCATTAAAATTAAATTTTGTTTCTATATAAAAATTTGTAAACTTAACTACAAATAATATCAAATAAAAATATAAATAATCTTACGCAAAGATACGATTAATCACAAAAATATAAACTTAAAAGAAAGATTCTTTGCTTCACAACAAAAGTTGCTCTACTTGGAACTCTTGGCGGAGTCCCTTTTCTCATATATCTCCCATATTCGTGATATATATATATATACATATATATACATATACATATATATATATATATATATATATATATATATATATATATATATATATATATATATATATATATATATATATATATATATATATATATATATATAAAGTAGTATAGTTTGCACTTTCGACAGATTCCAGATTTTTTGGCAACCTGAGCCTAACGGGATTTTGATTTGCAATGCAAATCACACAGCTCAAATTGACCTCATGATCTTTCCTGACACCATTTTGAGAGTTCAACCGATTGAAATTGGTCTCAAGTCGGGGAGAGGGGCAAACGGAGGGCCCGTGAACCCCCCAAAAATGGTATCAGGAAGTTACCATAGTTTTCAAAATTGCTGCGTGCACCTAACTCTCTTTCCTGGCCATTTTTTTGCCGTTCAATTTGGCAGAAACTGGATCGAATCTGGGGGTGTGGAGGTCCGAGGGTCCGCATGGGTTCGTGAAACGACAAAGAAAAGGTCAGAAAGGTCCCTGAGAATGCGGCATTGCACGCAAATGCAGAAAAGACGGTTAGGCTCAGGTTGCCAGATTTAGCTACCTCGAAAAACTCTGGTATCTATCGAAAGTGCAAACTTCTACTTCTATATATATATATATATAATATAATATATATATATATATATATATATATATATATATATATATATATATATATATATATATATATATATATATATATATATATATATATATATATATATATAATATATATATTATTTTCAGTGACAGGTAAACAAAAGTAAATCTAAATGTGGTGCCAGAATACTGGCATTATAATTTATATTATATCCGCATTGACATGTAAACGGATACAAGCTGAATTACAAGACAGAAATTTGACTTTAATTTTAAACGATGTCTATTGACAGGAAAGCGATCTTATGGAAGACATTTGAAATAGATGACAGGAATTTTAAAATAAGGAGCAAAATGAAAAATAACAATATAAAATAGTTTAAAAAGTTCGTATATTATATATATATATATATATATATATATATATATATATATATATATATATATATATATATATATATATATAATATATATATATATAATATATATATATATATATATATATATAATATATATTATATATATATATATATATATATATATTTATTTTACCAATCACCTTTCCCACTCTCGTGGGGTGGTGCCCGTCACAGTTCGCTCACCCACACACATCAACACTCTATCTCCCATCCCCCCTCACCACTGCCCTCCATCTCACTCTGTCCTCCGCGACTCTCCTACCTTCGTCCACATTCAAACCTTTCCCCCCCAGTATCTCCCTCACCCCATCCATCCACCTCCACCTCGGCCTTCCCCTCCCCCTTCTATCTCGGATCTCATCACTCTGCTCACCATCCTATTCTCATCCATTCTACACATATGCCCAAACCATCTTAATACACCCTCTTCCGCTCTACGCACAATTCCCCTCTTCCATTCACACATCTCTCTTATTCTTTCGTTTCTGACTCTCTATCCTCCTTAACCCACATATAGCCCTCAATCCTTTCATCTCAAAAACTTCTAATCCTTTCCTACTCTGAGCATTCATCACCCATGTCTCACACCCATACATTGCAGATGGTAGACACATATTCTTCCCTTCTTCCAAACTTCTCTCAGACCCCCCATCACTTTCATTCCCTCCGTCACTCTATTCTTTATTTCCCCATCCATCCCTCCTTTCCCCTCCACTAACATTCTCAGATATTTAATTACTCTTTTACCTCCTCAAATTTCTCTCCCCCCACCTCGACACCCTCCCATTCCTCCCCTCTTGCTGCCTCATCCCTGCCCCCGATCCTCATCACTTTACTCTTTGTCGAGTTTACCCTTAATCCCTTCGATGCACATTCCCTAACAAACTCCTTCACCAACATTCTCAGCTTCTCTCCAGATTCAGCAACTAACACCGCATCATCCGCAAACAACAAGACACTTACCTCCATTTTCCCTCTCCACTTCTCAATCATATATATATATACTATATATATATATATATATATATATATATATATATATATATATATATATATATATATATATATTATATATATATATATATATATATATATATATATATATATATATATATATATATATATATATATATATATATATATATATATATATATATATATTATATATATATATATATATATATATATATATATATATATATACTCCTTTCTTTCTGATCATCAGTGTCTTTCGACGTTCGAGGTCTACTGGTGATATACTTTTTTCTCTATCTCACCGATTTATGGTTTTCTATCCTTAGAGATGGGGAGACTTTTGGTGGCACTTGACAAATCTAAGGCATTTTCCCGGAAATGGCACTCGTTAATGCTTTCCAAGCTCTCCTCCTTTATGTTTTCTTCTTCTCTTTGCTTACTTATGTCTAGCTTTCTTTCTAATCGTTCCATTTCGACGGTGATTGATGGGTGACTTCTCCTTAAATTTCTGTCAATAGTGGTCTTCCTTAGGGTTCTGTCTTATCTCCTACTCTTTTTCTACTTTTCATATATGATCTTCTCAGTTGCTCGTCTAACCCTATCCATTCATATGCCGATGACTCGACCCTCCATTCTTCTACTCATTTTAAATCTGCTCCCTCCTTTCCATCTAGAGTTACATCTCGTCTTCGTCTTTCCGATTTCATTCTTGCTAATCTCAATAGAATTTTCCAGTGGGATCGTCTCAACATTGTAAAATTCAACTTTCTAAAAACTCAACTTCTTGAAATCTCCCTTTCAAAGACACCTTCTAACTTCTTTCGATGATTTTCTCGTTACTCTTATTGACAGTATAAACATCCTTGGCCTTCACATAAAGAAAATATATCATGGAAACCTAACATAACAGCGGTTACTAAGGCTTCCTCCAAGAAGCAGGGATTCTGTTAAGTCTGCCAGAATAAGTTCCCACTTCTCAGTTACTCCAATTTTAGAAGGGCCTCATCAGCCCTTGCTTGGAATATTGATCTCTTATCTGGGGTGGCTTAGGTTTCACCAGTCTTTTGGATAGTGTTTAATCAAAGGCTAAAAAACTTAAAATTGTTTCTCTCTTTTTAATTCACTTGACCCTTTATCTTTGTGAGGTGACGTTCGTGCCTTGTCTCTTTTCTATAGGTACTACAGCGTCAAATGTTCGTGGTAACTGTCCACTCGTATACCTCTACCTTTAAGGCGTCCTCGTAGCACAAGTTGCACACATTGTCTGCAAATACATTTTGTGCGGACATTGGCAACTCCAGGCTTGTCCGCTTTGGTGCCTCCTTTTTCCCAGCCACATCTGTTTTATGGAATTATCTCCCATGTTCTGTGTTTCCTACCGAATTTAATCTCAATTACTTTGAAGCTCACTTCTGTGCAAAATTTGCAAAAAAAAAAAAGAATGTGCAAAATTCTGTGTACAAAATTTGCGTTAGGTGGGGCTTGACTTGTAGAGTTTTTCTTATTCTTTTACTCCTCTAGCACCCTGCTCTTCCCTTGAACGGTGGTACACACACACACACACACACGCACATATAATATATATATATATATATATATATATATATATATATATATATATATATATATATATATATATATATATATATATATATATATATATATATATATATATATATATATATATATATATATATATATATATATATATATATATATATATATATATATATATATATATATATATATATATATATATATATATATATATATATTATATATATATATATATATATATATATATATATATATATATATATATATATATATATATATATATATATATATATATATATATATATATGGTGGGTCGTTGTGAAGCAGTAGTTTTGTTGTTACCACCAAATTATGTAATTAAAGTGTTGATGGAATTTGACTCAGTGCCTAGCTTCTGTTGACTGAAGAATCCCAAACCAGAATTACTTCAATTCTTAATTCTTCGTTGGTTGAAGCTCGCCTATTTTCAGGTTCTTCAGACAACCTTTTCACTGTCTAAAGCAGCTTTTCCTTCTACTTTTTTAGTGTAAGTTGTATGTTGCGCTCCCAACGTTTCAGTGAATGAATGAACCAATAAAGAATCATTAATTTTTATCTCTTTAAAATTTAATATTTACATTTTAAAACATCGTAGGTATATATAGTAATGAAGCAAGGTTAGAGGTTGTACTGGCTAGTTATTGTTAAGCAATTGCATTTTAATATGTTTACAAATTTCGTTGCAATTCATACAAATTGAACTTCAAATATATTAAAGATAACTTAAATAAATTTTATAATTGTTATTACATTAATAAACATTTTTATATTTAAAAAGGATGTACCATTATATATATTTTTCCTTTTATACAAAATTGAAAGGAAACTATTTTATTTCCACGTTAATTTATATAACGCTCTTTTATTTTATTTTATTTTATTTTTATCATTTCATGTTATTTTACTTATTTATTTACCTATTTTGATTTGAGCAAAATATACACTCCGTTCCCCAAAAGCGAAGCCACCCTATATTAAAGCGCACAGGATTTCTACTTAGTTTTGAAAGGTCCGTTTGTTCATTATCATAGTCTCGAATATACAATAAATTTTGGACTAGCCACTGGTTTGCGACCTTTCACATAAATTTAAACGTCTGTCACAACTGGTGTTTAATAGAATTTGATTGTTGGTTTTCTTTTTCAGCCATTACATTTTGTTTTGTTTTTTTTTTACTTTTTTTTTTCCCCAAGATTTTTTTTTTAAGTTGTCGTTACTTACTTGAAAGCTTTCTTCTGATACAGTAAAATTTTACATTCAAGTGAAAATTTTGATGATATATATATTCGTAAAAGTAATATATAACTTAAAATCTTTCTAATCATATTAATATCCAGTTACTGTTAGAATAACTGAATGTGTTGCTCAAATCTCAATCAACGAAACTCTCGACAAAATTATAAAAATACCAAATATAATACAAAAGAAAAGCTAAAATTTTTATTTCAAAATCGAGAATATTTCTAAATTGGCTTTGCAAATGACAGGTTGACATAATTCCTAAAATGAAAATACTGAAGAGAAATATTTAAATGAAAATGAAATCTATTGAACTGAAATCTTTCTATATTTCAACGATGATATACACCATTTTAAGCTTTACCAGACTTGAAATAAATTTTAATTTTATCCTATATATATATATATATATATATATATATATATATATATATATATATATATATATATATATATATATATATATATATATATATATATATATATATATATATATATATATATATATATATACTATATATATATATATATATATATATATATATATATATATATATATATATATATATATATATATATATATATATATATATATATATATATATATATATATATATATATATATATATATATATATATATATATATATATATATATATATATATATATATATATATATATATATATATATATATATATATATATATATATATATATATATATATATATATATATATATATATATATATATATATATATATATATATATATATATATATATATATATATATATTGAGGAAAAGTAGAAAAAACTTTATGGCCAGGACAGATATTTGAGGAAACACCACTATTAATGGATTTAATGGATGAACGGTGGCCGTTTGCAACAGCTTCCATATATAACGACCGAAAAGTAAAGCAGAGAGAAGGATAGATTTCGAAAGAGGGAAGTTTGTAAATAAAAGTTTTGTGCAAGACTCTATCGAAAGCTCTCGATATGTGTAGCGTGACAGCAAAAGATTCACCGAAATGCCGATGAGCGGAGGATCAAGATCAGATAGAAGAGAAAGATCACCAGTAGAGCTTTTTTTTTTTTACGAAAACAATATTGACGATCAGAAATAAGGTTAGGAGAATTGGGATGTTTCCAAATGCTAAGGATAGATTCGAAAACTTTAGAAAGAATGAAGGTTAAAAGAATGGGATGGTAGTTGAAGGGTTGAGAAATGTTACCATTTTCCGGCACAGGCTAAATGAATGCATGTTTTCAGCAAGAAGGAAAGGTTAAAATAGAAAGACAGAGACGAAATAGTTTCCCAGAGCTAGGTGCAAACTCAGAAGCGCAAGTTTTGAAAACTACATTAGGGATACCATCAGTACCATACGTCTTTTTAGTATTAAACTCATAGAGAACAGAAATGACGTTTTTAGAAGAAATTACATATTTAGGCATAAATGAGTTGGAGTGGGCTGAAGGAGTAGGAATAGCTCCGGAATTGTATAAGGTTGAATTAGAGAGCAAAAGTTTGAGCGAAGATTTAACGGCAGTTTAATCTTAGTTTGTCAATTTTCAATAATTACCCATAAGATTTTTTTTTACTTTCACAGAACTGAATATTTAACATCTGATGAGTGATGTCAGGTGTTCAAAGCCCAAATTTAATATATCTCATGGTAAAGAGGACTATCGAAAGCTGTACCCAAATTAAGAATCCAGGTACTATATGTAAGATTTTTTGAAATGTTAAATTCATATGAACTCATAAACGAAATGACAATCTAAAACGATCCGCGATTCACTGAATACAAAAAGAGAAAAAATGCATTTAAAATATAAATGCCATAATCAACAAAATGCAATGAAAAAGCAGTGACATTAATGACAGTAATCCATGAAAGTTACAACGCTATGTTTGTAACAATTTATATTGGATTGTTGCGTGTTTAGAAACAGTAAGCATTAAATGGAGTAAATATTATTTCGCTTTTAATTATCATTA
This sequence comes from Armadillidium nasatum, assembly GCA_009176605.1. NCBI lineage: Eukaryota > Metazoa > Arthropoda > Malacostraca > Isopoda > Armadillidiidae > Armadillidium > Armadillidium nasatum. Next base: position 20,861 of record SEYY01020694.1, on the reverse strand, counting down.
ACGTCTTCTTCTAATATCTTTATGTTTCTAATCCCTTTGAAAATTACGTCTATTAATCTCCTGTCAAAGTAACGTATAAAGCTTTTCTCCAGTTCCCTTTATTCTTATTTTTAATTTTCCCCTTCACAGAGATGTCTCTTTCTCATCATCACAGTAAATCTATCTTTTTCATCTTCGTCCCCCACCCCTCGTCACAAATCCTTTTCCAGCTCTTTGGATAGAAGATACCGTCCCTTTTTCCTTCCAATAATATCCCTCAACTACATTTTCAGCGCCTTGGTCACTTAAAATCCTTCTTTTTTTTCCTTTTCATCTTAATCTGCAACCCCAGCTTTTCGCAATTCAACACCCCGAGGGGGTTTATTCAATCAGGCCTCCCCAAAGACACCAAACAGAGCCTCAAAGAGGGAAAACCAAATTAAATACGCTTACGCGTCCCAAAGGATCGTTTACGGAATCTATAGAAAAGAATTTGAGGATGGATTTTTTTCCCCTTTTTTTTAAAGGATGGGTTTTACCGGCCTGAGTCTTAAATTTGTCTTTTTAGATCCTTTTATATATATATATATATATATAATATATATATATATATATATATATATATATATATATATATATATATATATATATATATATATATATATATATCAAAACCATTCACGGACATAGCCCTATTCAAGGAGGGGGTATTAAAGTAACAGAGAACAAAAACCCCTACAATTCTACCTAACGCAAATTTCGAAGGTGAGCACAAACGTAGGTTTAAAGTAATTGAGATTAAAATCAGCACGAAACATTTAAGATGGAAAAAAAATCCACAAAACAGAGGTGCCTGGAAAGATGGAGGCACAACAGAGGACA
>SEYY01020694.1:15000-17500 GCA_009176605.1 Armadillidium nasatum | reverse complement strand
TATATATATATATATATATATATATATATATATATATATATATATATATATATATATATATATATATATATATATATATATATATATATATATATATATATATATATATATATATATATATATATTATATATATTAGTGGAGTATGAAGCGCCAATCAAACCATTGTAAGAACCTCACTTTGAGCATTACCTACGGTGTGTTATGATTAGTCATTGCATTCCAATGCACGCCTTTACCCTTCGGTTCGTTCTTCTCGAGCTTCATCTTTCAAAAGGGTAACTCTAGCGTATCCTAAACTTACAATGGAATGTCTAACATTCCACCTCTCTCCCTCCCTCTTCTTCACATGCTCCTCACAGATTTACAAGCTTTATTTTAATATTATATTTAAAAAAAGTAAAATCGCTAAATATAACCTTGACCGGGAGATGCTTGGAGGTGCGATATTCAAACAATATCATTCATCCACTTCTCTCCCTACCATCACTTAGAATTTGGCGATCTCAGGCGATAGAGGTGCACGTTCATCTATTTTTTTTTTAAAATTTTTGCAACATTTTCTGCCTTTAACTAATTTTCACTTTGTTGAGCACTTCCTCTCTTCTTGCAGACATCACCTCTTTTTCTTAACCGATCCTATAAGGTGCTTGAGCGTTCTCACAGAAAACCTTTCCCTGTTTCCTATTAATATATATATATATATATATATATATATATATATATATATATATATATATATATATATATATATATATATATATATATATATATATATATATATATATATATATATATATATATATATATATATATATATAATATATCCACTATTTTCAACCAAAGACGGTTGTTGTGCATATATGCACAACGATATTTGTTTTTCTCCCGTCTCCAATTTGGAGTCTTCCGAATTTTCCACATTGTGGCTTAGGATCTCGTGTCTTTCTATAAGTAAATTCATTTGTACTCTTTATTTATCTTCTAACTCTATAAAATATCTTAATTTTTTGACTATATAAACTTCTCTCTACTCTTCCTTTCTCTGAAATTATCATTTTAGTTGATTTCAATGTTTACTACCTCTAATGGCTTTCTTCCAGCCCTCAAGATTCAGCCTGTGAACTTAATTACCATTTCTCTATCGAATATGACCTTTTTATTAACTTTTAATCCTTCTTCTTTCACTGTCAAACTCCAGCCATCTATAGGGTCCTCCGATCAACTTCTTAAATCTGTTTAATCTTTTATCTCTTCAAGTATTCCGCAAGAGAGACCTACCTATTGTTCGGAAACGTTTGTGGTAGTTCTTTACCTTCAACTAAACAGAACAAATCACGATGTTTTAACTCTGTTACTGTGCAATTAGCTGCTTCAAGAATTACAGTCGTCATTAAACTCCGAAAACTCATACAACTTATATTTCATCTCGGAGTCGTACCAAATCTATTATCTGCAACATTAAAAACTCTTTTTTTTTTTTTTTTTTTTTTTTTTTTTTTTTTTTTTTTTTTTTTTTTTTTTTCTTTGTGTAGAAAATGGAAGAATCTTTCTGGTTCTTCATCCTCACGCCCTTACTGGTATTTTGCAAAAAAAAATGTGAAATGTAATTTAGTTTCTTCCTCTATCCTTCTTCTAGTATCTTCCGACTACTCTACTGCCGTTTTGCCCTCTGTTAAAGCTAAACTCTTGGCTCAAACTTTGCCTCTAATTCCACCTTGAACGATTCCGGAGTTTTTCCTACTCGTATAGCCCCCTAAACTAATTTATGGGTAATATAGTAGTTTCATCTAAATATGTTATTTCTGCTCTCTCTCTCTCTCTTAGCTTAACACTAAGAAGGGTTAAACTCCTGATGATATCAATCTGGTAATTATTAAAAACTTGTGTTTCTGAGCTGGCACCCTACCTTTGTAAACTATTTAGACTATGTGTTTCTACTTTCATCTTCTTTTCATGCTGGAAATGTGCGCTCATTCAGCTATTGCCAAGAAGGGGAGGGATCTCTCTCAGCCTTCTACCTATCGCCCTATTTCTTTAATCCCCATTCTTTCTATCTTACACGAATCTATCCTTAACAGGAAGAATTTGGAAAGATCTCAATTCTTCTAATTATATCTCTGATCGCCAGTACGCTTTCGTAAAGAAGGTTCTATTGGTGACCTTCGTTCTTTTCTCTTTGACTTTTAGCTCTCCGCTCTTCTACATTTCGTTTAATCCTTCGTTTTGTCGCTAGAGAAATCAAAAGGGCTTTTGATAGCTTTGATTTATAAATCTCCCTCTTTCGGTTTCTATCCTTCTCTTTGATTTCTTTTCCGGTTTTTCTATAACTGTATATGACTTCCGTTTACCTTTTGAATCTGTTAATAGTAGAGTTCCTCAGAGTTCTGTTCTACCCCTAATATGTTTTTTACTTTTCATTAACGGCCTTCCCTCTATTACTTCATGACTTATTGACTCTTATGCCGATGACTTCATATTTTAATACTCCATTTATTTTGA
>SEYY01020694.1:0-5000 GCA_009176605.1 Armadillidium nasatum | reverse complement strand
TAGATATCTAAAATGTCTCACGATCAAACTATGGTTATACCCTTCTTCTAGAGTTTCTGAAAAAAAATTGGGACAAGTTCTGTCAAGGATAAAAAGCGGAATGTAATAGTATTGATATCCGAATCTATAAAAGTTACAGAAATTGGACAAAAATTCGGAAATGGGTATCTCGCCCAATAATGGAGTAATTCAATTTTTTTGAGTACTTTATATAGCAAAAATTTTATTCCAGAAAATGAAAATCAACAATAAAATGTCCAAATACCCTTAACTTAATGATCTGACTAAGATGCGTGATTGAAGTAACTGAATAAACCTCCTTCATTCTTATATCAATGTTAAATATATAATTTCCATAATATTTTCATTCATATTACTATTGTATTGCAATCTCTATTCAAAATTTACGATAGTACTTTTTAATTAATAGTTCTTTTTACATGCGAAGCTCAATTTATTAACAATTTGGCGTCTTCAACAGTTATATATATTTATAATGGCTAAATTATTGAACATTTACAAAACCTGGTGCAATATGACACACCTTTATTTCAATGTTTCATTTTTGAGTAAGTATAAAAGTATATATACATATATATATATATATATATATATATATATATATATATATATATATATATATATATATATATATATATATATATATATATATATATATATATATATATATATATATATATATATATATATATATATATATATATATATATATATATATATATATATATATATATATATATATATATATATATATATATATATATATATATAAATATTATATATATATATATATATATATATATATATATATATATATATATATATATATATATATAATATATATATATATATATATATATATATATATATATATATATATATATATAATATATATATATATATATATATATATATATATATATATATATATATATATATATATATATATATATATATATATATATATATATATATATATATATATATATATATATATATATATATATATATATATATATATATATATATATATATATATATATATATATATATATATATATATATATATATATATATATATATATATATATATATATATATATATATATATATATATATATATATATATATATATATATATATATATATATATATATATATATATATATATATATATATATATATATATATATATATATATATATATATATATATATATATATATATATATATATATATATATATATATATATATATATTTATATATATATGAGTAAATTTATAAAAACATTTTGAGATAGAGAGTAAAATTGAAATGTCAAATTTTTGAAATATTTGAAAAAAAAATTAGTGAAAGAAAAATAAACATTAAATATTGTTTAATTTCTTTTAATTATTTTTAATTTTCTGTTATATATAAACTGAAGATTAATTGTTTAATCAGTTTATTTTTAAATGATTAAAAATTATCAATTATTACTCTAGTGCGTACTTAATCCTCAAAATAAAGTTGTATTAAAAGATATACTGGAGCTTGTTCGTTCATTCAAGGTTGCCAATTATATATATATATATATATATATATATATATATATATATATATATATATATATATATATATATATATATATATATATATATATATATATATATATATATATATATATATATATATATATATATATATATATATATATATATATATATATATATATATATATATATACATATATATATATATATATATACTATATATATATATATATATATATATATATATATATATATATATATATATATATATATATATATATATATATATATATATATATATATATATATATATATATATATATAATATATTTAAATTTTTAAATCTCTTCAAGACAAAGAAAGAATATTCATACTAAAATAATATTGTTATAATATTACAATTAAATCTGTGAATGTTATTTCAAAATGGGAAGAATATCAACAATGACTCTAATCCATTTTGGTACAAAAGTTCAATAACTTTTTTATGAATAACAATCTTTTTTAAAAATTTAAAATTATTCTTTTAAAACACTGAAAAAATCTGCATATCCGCCTGTCCTTTTTTCCATTTACCTGTCAGTCCACCTTTCAGACAGTCTGTCTGTCTGTAATGAGCATAAAACAAATATTTAAAGCTAATCTCGAAGAAATCTTTGAAACGACTAATGAAAAAGTTGAATAATTTTTTTAAAAAAAAATCTGTCTATCTGCCTGTCCTTGCTTTCCATTTGCCTGTCAAATCATCTTTCAGACAATCTGTCTGTCTGTAAAAGAGCATAAAACAATTATTTAAAGCTGATCTCTTAGACCCCTTTGAAACTGCTCATGAAGAACTGCTTCTGAAACGACTTATGATAAAGGTGAAGAATTCTTAAAAACATAACGTAGAAGAGTTATAAGAAAAGTGGAAGATAAAGCAAATTAATTGAAGAATTAAATCATGCAAGAACTTCTAAGTTTATTAATGCAAGTAGCACTAATGATGGCAAAGTCTCTATTTATTCAACAAGCATGAGTAATCAAGTTGATAAAGACTATTATTATAACTATATATATAACTATTATATATATATATATATATATAATATATATATATATATATATATATATATATATATATATATATATATATATATATATATATATATATATATATATATATATATATATATATATATATATATATATATATATTATATAATATATTATATATATATATATATATATATATATATATATATATATATATATATATATATATATATATATATATATATATATATATATATATATATATATATATATATATATATATATATATATGTGTGTGTGTGTGTGTGTGTGTGTGTAGAAGTCGTCCTGGAAAACCTGTAAATAAAAAGTTTGTAAACTTTTGATTTTGGAAGTTTGTAACTTGTAAACAGCGAAAAGTTTCAATTTTAAAAAGGAAAAAATTGATTACATGAGCAATATTTATTTTTTTGCCCTTGTAAGCCAATAAGATTATTTTATTTTGAGTTTTTAATCTCTAAAAGAAGTATTAGAAACTCCTGAATTACTTTTACAGCCAAACATTGTTGTCAATAGGGGTGAAAATACTTAAACTATTTTAATATTTGTTAGTTTCGTAATTCTTTCGCTTTCCTTTATTTATATTATTATTATTCTTTAGAAGTGAAAAAGATTTATTACACTGCATAGCAACCCTTGTATTTAAATTTAGAGTGCTTATTCCAAGTATTCATCTCTTAGGTTATTTAATTGATTAAAAACTGAAAAACATTCATACGCACACGCAAGTGAACAAGCACACACACACGCACACGCACACGCAAGTGAACAAGCACACACACACGCACACGCACATACACACGCACACACGCGCACCAAGGAAGAAAGAAAGAGGGTCCTCAAATATGAATGAAAGTGAATTGCTTATCACTATTTTCCTTCTGCGTTTTTAAAATCTTTTTAGTTATTTCGCTTTAGGATTAAGTTTCAAACGAATATTGGAATTTTCCGAATACTCAATAGGTGACTATTTGTTTGACAAGTCTGAAACCTTTTGAAGCCTCCCTTTAGTATCTCAAATGTGTTACGTGCATTAGAAAATGCAAACCTATTCTTTTTATTTTTTATTCATGCATTTAAAATAAATTTGACATGTTTTGGGTAATAGTGAAGATTCCTATTTGTTCTGGGTTCTTATGAAATAATTTTGCCAAACAGAGTGCTACGAGAAAACATGAAGAAACAGAAGTTTAAAATAACTCTTAAATAGATAACAATGTAGTTAGAAGGGACACAAGAAAACTAATTATCAGGAGGTTAAATTGAAAACTTTTTAATTTGCATTTATGAATAAAAATAGAAAATGCTTGTATACCATAAAATTCTTTTTTCATTGTTTTCAGAGACAGAGTAATCTATCCTTTTAAATTAAATATAGCTGCAATATTTTACATTATAGATATGTTGATATAAGGGCTTACCAAAGGCAAGACTGTGGAAATAAAATCATGTTGTGTTTGAAATTTTAATGCTCGGAAATAGAATTGAAAATCCAAAATAGGATAAGAATCGAAAGTATCATTTAACGGCTTCAAAGCACTGAAAAATAATTGAACAAAATTATAGGTTCTGTAAAGTAAAACTCGTGATAGTTTAGAATTATATTTAGATCTGTTATTACTTTAGGTTGAAAAGTGAAAATTGATTGAAAAGAAATTACCTATAAACTTTAACCACATTGTGTATTTTGCATAAAAGTTAGAGAAAACACTTGATGAGAATGTTGAAACATTAGAACGAAACTTAGCTAAAGGGCTTCAATACAGAATCCTCAATTTGGATAATGCAAATGAAATAAAAACTGATTAAAAAAAGGACAGTATTAGTAGTTATTGTGTCCTCACACCTGTTAGTTTCCAACTGTAGGTCTATTCATCTGTTTGTCATTCTGTCCTTCTGTCCTTCAGTCTGTCTCTCAGTCTATTCGTATTTCCATCTGTATATCTTTTCTTGTTTGTCCATTTATCTTTCCAACTGTCATCAATTCATCCTTGAGACTTTGCATCTTCCAATCTGTACTTCTGTCAATAAGCCTATTCGTCAGTTTGCACATCTGTCAGTTCATCTCTCAGATAGTCTGTCTATTTATCAATCTGCCTGTCAGTCTGTCATTCTGACCATCTGTTTGTCTCTCTGTCCTGTTCGATCCGTTAATATGTCGATCAGTCAGTCTAACTTTTTAACTGTAAGACTGTTTATCTGTCCTTCCGCCTTTCCATCTGTCAGTCTGTATGTCTAACCGTCCATCCTTCTTTTTGTCGGACAGTTTATTCGTCAGTCTTTCTATCGGTCCGTCTTTAAGTTCATCTTCTTTTATTCTGTCTGTCTGTCTGTCCGTCGTTTGGTCTTTTCCATTTAATTTTATTTTTCGA
>SEYY01020693.1:97500-128535 GCA_009176605.1 Armadillidium nasatum | reverse complement strand
GAAAAGCTTCAGCTTCACAAAGAAAAGCTTCAGCTTCACAAAGAAAAAGCTTCACAAAAAGCTTCAGCTTCACAAAGAAAAGCTTCAGCTTCACAAAGAAAAGCTTCAGCTTAAGAAAAGCTTCAGCTTCACAAAGAAAAGCTTCAGCTTCTTCACAAAGAAAAGCTTCAGCTTCACAAAGAAAAGCTTCAGCTTCAGCTTCAAAAAGAAAAGCTTCAGCTTCACAAAGAAAAGCTTCAGCTTCACCTTCAAAAAAAGCTTCAGCTTCACAAAGAAAAGCTTCAGCTTCACAAAGAAAAGCTTCAGCTTCAAAAGAAAAGCTTCAGCTTCACAAAGAAAAGCTTCAGCTTCACAAAGAAAAGCTTCAGCTTCACAAAGAAAAGCTTCAGCTTCACAAAGAAAAGCTTCAAGCTTCACAAAGAAAAGCTTCAGCTTCACAAAGAAAAGCTTCAGCTTCACAAAGAAAAGCTTCAGCTTCACAAAGAAAAGCTTCAGCTTCACAAAGAAAAGCTTCAGCTTCACAAAGAAAAGCTTCAGCTTCACAAAGAAAAGCTTCAGCTTCACAAAGAAAAGCTTCAGCTTCACAAAGAAAAGCTTCAGCTTCACAAAGAAAAGCTTCAAAAGCTTCAGCTTCACAAAGAAAAGCTTCAAAAGCTTCACAAAGAAAAGCTTCAGCTTCACAAAGAAAAGCTTCAGCTTCACAAAGAAAAGCTTCAGCTTCACAAAGAAAAGCTTCAGCTTCACAAAGAAAAGCTTCAGCTTCACAAAGAAAAGCTTCAGCTTCACAAAGAAAAGCTTCAGCTTCACAAAGAAAAGCTTCAAAAGCTTCAGCTTCACAAAGAAAAGCTTCAGCTTCACAAAGAAAAGCTTCAGCTTCACAAAGAAAAGCTTCAGCTTCACAAAGAAAAGCTTCAGCTTCACAAAGAAAAGCTTCAGCTTCACAAAGAAAAAGCTTCAGCTTCACAAAGAAAAGCTTCAGCTTCACAAAAAAAGCTTCAGCTTCACAAAGAAAAGCTTCAGCTTCAAAAAAAAAAAGCTTCAGCTTCACAAAAGAAAAGCTTCAGCTTCACAAAGAAAAGCTTCAGCTTCACAAAGAAAAGCTTCAGCTTCACAAAGAAAAGCTTCAGCTTCACAAAAGAAAAGCTTCAGCTTCAAAAAAAAAAAAAAAAAAAAAAAAAAAAAAAAGCTTCAGCTTCACAAAGAAAAGCTTCAGCTTCACAAAGAAAAGCTTCAGCTTCACAAAGAAAAGCTTCAGCTTCACAAAGAAAAGCTTCAAAAAAAGCTTCAGCTTCACAAGAAAAAGCTTCAGCTTCACAAAGAAAAGCTTCAGCTTCACAAAGAAAAGCTTCAGCTTCACAAAGAAAAGCTTCAGCTTCACAAAGAAAAGCTTCAGCTTCACAAAGAAAAGCTTCAGCTTCAAAAAAAAAAAAAAAAAAAAAAAAAAAAAAAAAAAAAAAAGAAAAGCTTCAGCTTCACAAAGAAAAGCTTCAGCTTCACAAAGAAAAGCTTCAGCTTCACAAAGAAAAGCTTCAGCTTCACAAAGAAAAGCTTCAGCTTCACAAAGAAAAGCTTCAGCTTCACAAAGAAAAGCTTCAGCTTCACAAAGAAAAGCTTCAGCTTCACAAAGAAAAGCTTCAAGCTTCACAAAGAAAAGCTTCAGCTTCACAAAGAAAAGCTTCAGCTTCACAAAGAAAAGCTTCAGCTTCACAAAGAAAAGCTTCAGCTTCACAAAGAAAAGCTTAAGCTTTTTTTTTGAAGCTGAAGCTTTTTCAAAGAAAAGCTTCAGCTTCACAAAGAAAAGCTTCAGCTTCACAAAGAAAAGCTTCAGCTTCACAAAGAAAAGCTTCAGCTTCACAAAGAAAAGCTTCAGCTTCACAAAGAAAAGCTTCAGCTTCACAAAGAAAAGCTTCAGCTTCACAAAGAAAAGCTTCAGCTTTCACAAAGAAAAGCTTTCAGCTTCACAAAGAAAAGCTTCAGCTTCACAAAAGAAAAGCTTCAGCTTCACAAAGAAAAGCTTCAGCTTCACAAAGAAAAGCTTCAGCTTCAGCTTCACAAAAAAAGCTTCAGCTTCACAAAGAAAAGCTTCAGCTTCACAAAGAAAAGCTTCAGCATTCACAAAGAAAAGCTTCAGCTTCACAAAGAAAAGCTTCAGCTTCAAAAAGAAAAGCTTCAGCTTCACAAAGAAAAGCTTCAGCTTCACAAAGAAAAGCTTCAGCTTCACAAAGAAAAGCTTCAGCTTCAGCTTCACAAAGAAAAGCTTCAGCTTCAGCTTCACAAAGAAAAGCTTCAGCTTCACAAAGAAAAGCTTCAGCTTCAGCTTCACAAAGAAAAGCTTCAGCTTCACAAAGAAAAGCTTCAGCTTCAAAAGAAAAAGCTTCAGCTTCACAAAGAAAAGCTTCAGCTTCACAAAGAAAAGCTTCAGCTTCACAAAGAAAAGCTTCAGCTTCACAAAGAAAAGCTTCAGCTTCACAAAGAAAAGCTTCAGCTTCAGCTTCACAAAGAAAAGCTTCAGCTTCACAAAGAAAAGCTTCAGCTTCACAAAGAAAAGCTTCAGCTTCACAAAGAAAAGCTTCAGCTTCACAAAGAAAAGCTTCAGCTTCACAAGAAAAGCAGTTGGAACAAAGGTTATTAGCATTATTTGAATAGGAAGAATTTATAATGTACACCCCCATAACTGAATTTATGCGTTCTTCACATTCCAAAGAAAAGCATCTTTTGAAGCAGTAATCATTCCATGAAAAATCAAACAAGTACGAGCACAGGTCTGATCATTTACCAGAACATAAACGCTCAAAACAAACGTTTTCTCTCCTTAGCAGTGGCTTTTTTTTTTTTTTTTTAAAGACTTAATGAAAGAGATCAGGATAAAGAGATTGGGAGTTGAATGATGGAACTTAGAGATAGAAAGAACTTAACAGATGAAAAGCAGATAAATTAGGTAGATGATTGTCAAGAGATCAGAGCCATAAAGAGGAAAATTAGAAAATTCCAAAGTCAGAGACAAGAGAACAAAAATGTTATTGGGCATTTTTCATAAGCACAACAACCACCTTTGGCTGAAAATTATTGTTAAAATAGTAATAGGAAGCAGTATATATATATATATATATATATATATATATATATATATATATATTATATATATATATATATATATATATATATATATAATATATATATATATATATATATATATATATATATATATATATATATATATATATATATATATATATATATATATATATATATATATATATATATATATATATATATATATATATATATATATATATATATATATATATATATATATATATATATATATATATATATATATATATATATATATATATATATATATATATATATATATATATATATATATATATATATATATATATATATATATATATATATATATATATATATATATATATATATATATATATATATATATATATATATATATATATATATATATATATATATATATATATATATATATATATATATATATATATATATATATATATATATATATATATATATATATATATATATATATATATATATATATATATATATATATATATATATATATATATATATATATATATATATATATATATATATATATATATATATATATATATATATAGTTTTTTTTCAAATGTGCAATTTCCTTTTCGCTAATTGGTTGTTTAGATGTATCTGCACTAGGTTCGTTTCCTAACAAATTGTGCGCACAGGCTCTTGAAAATGGTTGAAACTCCGCTATTACATCCCTGTTATACTACTGCATATCTTTAAACTGTGGGTAGTATTGTTTTTGTTTTTGTTTTTTTACAATTATGTTGACAAGTCTTTTGATATTGTTCTGTTCACATTAGGATTCTTGTATTATTATTTTTAAGAAAGTATTCGTTGAATTTTGAAACTAAAATTTGTTAAAAAAAATATATATATAATCTAAAAATGATACACAGTTTATTTGTTATTAATTCTTCTGGGTAAGTTTTATTTCCCACTCGCCGACATGATATTTTTTCTATCAATCCATTCTATTCCCTGTCATGCATCTTACAAAGAAGGAAAAAAAAAATTAGGAAATAAGTTAGTTGGAAACTTATGTCAGGTTCAAACACCTTTTTAAGCCTGTCAAACCTTCCATTAGATGAACAGAAGTAGTACTGTAGAATTCTTGAGCAAGCTGTTTTATCAGATTCAATACATTAAGGTCAAAATGTAACCTAATGAGTTCAAACATTAAAAAGAAGGGTGGAAAATCAATTTTATATTTCCTTTTTACATTAAAACTTGAAAAACATATAGTAATTAATGCACAATCAAATTAGATGTTATCCAATCCATTTTCAAAACAGATTTGTAATTATATGCAGTAAAAGTATACTTTATCACACTATTCTAAAAATGAGTACAGAGATGAAAGGACTTCTTAACTATGAATTTAAAATTACTGAAGACCAATTATGATTTTATAAAACTGTAAATTGTAGTTATGTTAATTATTTTTATTTGATATATATATATGGTAAAGGTGGAGATTGTTTCTGAGTTTCGATTGTTAAAAAATATCAAAAATCGAAAATATCGGAGAAGCCTATCGTAAACAAGAGAGTTGTCAGAGGTACTATTACTAGACATAGACACAATTATTATTACTTACTTTTCTAGCTGAACCTAATTCGACTTATCATAACCTGAACTACCGAAATTGCCGTAAAAAGAGGCCTAACCTACACAAGAATTTGCCGTAAAAGAGACCTAACGTACACAAGAACGTTTGCACGACATAGTAGCCTAGGGCTAATTATAGGCAGGAAAATATCGATTAAAATAAAATATCGACATAAAAAAATATCGATATAAAAATTATCGAAACTCAGAAATAATCTCCACCTAAGCCTATATATATATATATATTTTAGAACTCCTTTATTGCCTATCCATTCATATGAAGTTATATATAACTTTCACAACTCTTTTCATTTTGAAATGTATCATATTCAGTCAGAAATAACAGAATTCAGGAGTTTATCTTGGAACAATTTACTTCAGATCTTTCTCCTATTTCTAATTGAATCTGATACATCATTGTTCTTTTCAATGCCTCAGTAGCTCAGTTTCTGTATATATGTATTTGATGAAATATTTTACACAACTACATTACCATTTTCAAAAATACTAAATTCAAACCCTCATCTTTATTATTCTTGGTACCATATTTTCGGTTCTTACACTCTTTCTTATAGGAATCACAGTTTACTATACAAACAAAGCAGGTTTCTAAGTGGTTATGTATGTCATAAAATTTCTTTTCTTTTTAATACAACAGCTGCTTGCTCTTAATGGAGTTATTATTTTTCCCCAGTAAGGAATATGCAGCTCATCTGGAAAAGCTCTACTTATACAGCTCTTCTAGAAAGGGTGGAGTCTAGGTGTTTTACATATACTCAGCCCTCCTACTCTCATTGAGTATTTGAAATACCTTTCTGCTTGACAAACTGCTGCATCACATCCCTTACACTAAGCTATCACATTGGAAACTTCTCTTCTAAACTCTGTAGTTATATATCCTTTGAGAAGAGGATCTACAGTGTGTTTTCAAACAGTTTCATCATTTCTTTTTCTAGCTTTCTAGCACTCTAGCTCTGTATATATATATATATATATATATATATATATATATATATATATATATATATATTATAATGGATAGCAAATTGCTACAAACATTGGTTACCAGAATTTAAAATCTTTGTTCCTTTTAAAGCCTAGTATTTCCAAATGGTAACCAATAAATAACTAATGATCAAATTTTAAAGAAGTAAACTTAATAAACATAGATCTAATAAGTCTCTAAAAGTTAATATAATAATAATAATAATAATAATAATAATAATAATAATAATAATAATAATAATAATAATTATAGTGAAAATAAATTCAGCCTTTGGGAAGTAAAACGGCAAAGGTCTCTATATTGAGTGCTTAATTATCCTTTTTAAATTGATTATTTTGTTTACAGAGATGTCTTTATGGAAAAGCATTGGAAAAGTGTTATATCACGATCTGTGTGTGACTATTTCTTTGATGCTCAAAGGAAAGCCAGTAGCAATGAAGACATTCCACCTGTCATTACTACTCCTCATCATTACCTGATCAGCATATTAAGGAATAACATATTTTATGTTGCAGTGGTTATGACAGAAGGTATATATATATATATATATATATATATATATATATATATATATATATATATATATTATATATATATATATATATATATATATATATATATATATATATATATATATATATATATATATATATATATATATATATGCACAAAATCAATATGTTATAACTGCATTCAAAATATTAAATTAAAATTCCCAAAAAATTGGTATTATTAAACTAGAAAGACTTAAGTTAATGAAAAACATTTAATAGAACATTTTTAAAAAAAATATAAAATCATAAAACAAAACTCTATAAAGACAGACAAGCTCTTGAGAACCAATCTTGCCTTCCTTATTCAAGTGTAAAAATTTAAAAGGCTATTTTAGTAAAAGAATAAAAAAACAAAACTACACAAATTACTAAAATTGAGATTTTATTATCACACACAAAGAACAAAAATCTTTTTAGAATGAGCTGTATTTAAAGATATTAACTAATAAAACATTACAACATACCCCTCTTTATTAAATTCGTATTATTAGTATTGACATTTAAAAGATTGTCAATTTTATTTTTTCATAATCATCCTTAATAGCAAAAATGTATGTTATGTTGATATTAACTACTTTTTTTTTCCTCCTTTGGGTGTATAATGTAGACACTTCATTATCCACTTTCGATTTATGTAGGTGAGCACCTACTGTTAAAATCCATCGTCTTTCCTATATAAGACTTCTCTGTCCCAGCAGTTTATTTTATATAAACCTACTATGTAGACAGGATATTGAAGCTTTTTGAACACGTTTTTAATATATATAAAACTTCGTTGGCTAAATACTGTGTACTGCACATTTTAAAACCTCTTAAAAACTGACTGAGTATTTTTCCTTTTTTTAGCATTTGATTCTGTTCCAAAAACATATGGAAGAATGAATGTGTGTATTTTTTTTTGTAAACTTTGAGAAATGGGTTCATTGTTAAGTGATTTAATAAACATTACATATAAAGAAGTCAATCTTCCTATGACAGAATATTCTAAGGTAAACTATATAGAGTAAATTATATTTATTTATTTTATTTAAGATGTAATCTAGCATGAAATCAGCTGGATTCAAGTTGAATACATCCTCCTCAAAATTTAACACAAGTAATACCATTCTTCTACTAAAAACTCCTTTAAAAATTTCTTTCCTCATTATTCAATAATTGCCTAACACCATAGAAAATGGTGGACCAATGCTTAAACCTCTGACTTGCTTAAAAAAAAAGCCCTACTGTTGAACTCAGAAGTAATCATAGGACGTAAATAAATTTTATCAATTTCTAAATAAAATAAAAAAAAAAAAAAACCCTCAAAATTAGACTCCCCCCAAGAAACTCCTTCATCAGGTAAATCTGTAAAAAGACATCATCATAATTGACAAAATATTACCTTTCAAGTTAGTTCGCATTCTGAATCCTGTTTATGAAATCAATCAAATTCACCCATGAAAGTCAGGTTTTCCCCTCAATCAATTTCAGAAGTCCTCTATCCAACCATGAAGAAAGTTTAAAAGTAACACAATCAATATTTGATATGATTGGTATCAGTTGTAAATTCTTTTTATGTAGCTTCGGGAAATAAGTAAAGTATTAAAGAAAAATAATTAATTCAAAAAAAATGATTTATTTTCAGTGAAAATCTTTTAAAATTTCTATTTCAGAAACATTAATAAGTTTTATAGTTTAATTTAAAACCAATTAATTTTAAAATTTTTGGTAATAGTATATATATATATATATATATATATATATATATATATATATATATATATATATATATATATATATATATATATATATATATATATATATATATATATATATATATATATATATATATATATATATATATATATATATAAATTCCATAATATAAACATTGTAATAAAAAGCATCATCATAATAATTGTATACCTATTTGTGTTTTAATTTCAATAAAATGTTTTTTTTAGTTCCTCCTCTTTTTGTGATTGAATTTCTGCACAGAGTTGTTGATACATTTGAAGATTATTTTGGAGAAAGTGGAGAGTCTGTTATTAAAGAAAACTATGTTGTAGTTTATGAGGTAATGGTAATGAATAATAAATTGTTAATGCTTGGGTTTCATATTATTATTATTATTTTGAATTTTTATTAGTTGCCTTTTTTTTTATGAAGGAATTATCATTGTTGAGGAGAGGGGGGGGAGGGGGTTCAGGCACTTCTGTGTCTGTAAATAATTTCCTTTTAGATTTTTCGATATTTCTTTCATTTCATTTGTATTCTTTCCATTCCCAAATGTTATTCTTATCATTATAGTTATTTTCTTTTACTTTGTGTATTAATATAAAACTGAAATGGGCTTCTTGGGGGACTAATTCGTCCTTTCTGTTGTTATTCATATTATTGATATTTTATATTTTGTTGTGCTTATGATTTTTTTTTTTAATTCTTATGTATTCTTACCATTCTCGAACTATATTCTCATCATCGTTATTTTTATTACTGTTATTTTTCTTATTACTGATCTTAAATATTTTATAGTGCTTGTGATTATTCTTGACCTTTTATTGTATTATCGTTTTTTTTAACAATAGTATTTTTTCCTTCCTAGTATTATTGAACTTTTTTTTATTGCTATCATCGATTTTTGCTTTATTGATATGTATATCATTTTCCATATTTTCTTATGTTAGTATCCCTTTTTCTCCTTCGTCCCGTAAGTACTTACTTAACGTATGTATTCCTTTTCTCTCATATGGGAGCCAATCCCTGTTCCTTCCCAAATCCTGGTAATTATTGGGTTGCGAATCTTGTATTCATCTTGACCTCCTCCCTCCTTGGGTGAGGGTACAGTTTAAAAACTGGTTACTCTTTCCTTTCGCTGGGCCACCCATTATATCTCACCACCAGAGGAGGCTAGCGCACACTTGAGTGTTAAATCTTGGGTTCTGTATATATGTGGTGCGCAGTCATTACTCTGTCAATTTAGGACCGGACACCGAAATCCGGGAGAATTTTCCTAGGTCACAATTATTACCGACCCAATAGTGTGTGGTGTTTTGACGAAGGTGGGTGGGGAGGGTTTAAATTGTGGGCGAAAGTTGGCACAGTTTCCGCGGTTAGGCTCCCAGGAGATCCCTAATTTTCTTCATTCACCATTGGTTTTACTGTATTTGTGTTTGTGGAGACTACAGGAAAAATCTTTATGATGAAATCGAATAAGGAAAAAAAAACCTAAATGCTATTGTCACTTCATCTGTTGTTTAGTCTAGGGGCTTCCCCTGTTATTAGTATGCTAACACAGTGATCCCTGTACATCTATTCAAAAGAAATTATATTTGTAAGATAGTAGTTTTATTTATAATAATAATAATTATAATAATAATATTATCATTATTAGATATTAGATGAAATGCTTGACAATGGTTTCCCACTTACTACTGAAAGCAATGTGTTGAAAGAATTAATTAAACCACCTAACATTCTCCGCACCATTGCAAATACTGTTACAGGAAAAACAAAGTAAGAAATCATATACTTTTTATTACCAAAGCAATCAATGTTTATTTTTCACATTTTAAAGATAATTTATCACTTCAATAACATTTATATTTGTATAACAATTAATAGGTATAGTCAGTATATATATATATATATATATATATATATATATATATATATATATATATATATATATATATATATATATATATATATATATATATATATATATATATATATATATATATATATATATATATAATAAGCGTGAGTGGAACTCTTCCAACTGGGCAGTTAAGCAACATTCCATGGAGAAGGTCGGGTGTCAAATATACTAATAATGAAGCCTATTTTGACGTCACAGAAGAAGTTGATGCTATTATTGATAAACATGGTGGAACAATCACAGCTGAAATTCAAGGGAAAGTAAGATTATTATTATTAGTAATAATAGTTAATGTAATTCCCTCAAAAATAATTTCAAGATCTGACCTCTTACCAGCCGGAATTTTGTTTTTAAAAAAAAATTGAAAAAATATGAGTATTTTAGTTTCTTACAATATACTAATTCTCAGTGGATTGAGAAATATATTGCTTTAATTTTATAATTTACAGGGAAGTAATAATATGTAGCAGATGTATAATAAGTGAGATTTTTTCTTAATTTTTACCTATAGATTTTTTTGACAAGTCAGTATAGATTTTTAATGTTTAAAATGCATTTGCCATTGAAGTTGCTTATAAACTCCTGCAGAAGTATGGTTTATGTAGAGATTTTAACTTTAATAGTGAGGTAATTTACCATTTTAATAAATATTGAAATATTGAAAATATTACGCATGAAAAATATATTATAAATGTAAAAGATATTTAATTTAAAGAATAGGTTCAATGTTTACCTCAAATAAAATTGTCAAAATTTTCGGAGTAGATATCATATTAACTTTGTTTTAGGGCTTCTTTCTGTATACCTAATCTTTTGATATTGATCCAAATATGAATGGCCTTTTAACATTTCGGTATATATATATATATATATATATATATATATATATATATATATATATATATATATATATATATATATATATATATATATATATATATATATATATATATATATATATATATATTATTAAAGAACAATGTTATTTAAGTAAATCTTTTGTTTATTACGGATTAATTTTAGTTGTAATTTTTTTTTTTTTTTTAGATTGATTGCTGCGTTAAGTTAAGTGGTATGCCTGATCTCACTTTAACCTTTGTTAACGCAAGAATATTTGATGACGTTTCCTTTCACCCTTGTGTTCGACTCAAAAGGTGGGAGGTATGTAACCTTAAAATACTTTTTATTAATTTTATTCTAAATTTTGAGTTCGTATGAAGTATAATATATTTGAGTATAATATAAAATATAATAGTTTTAAGGTAAATAAATTGTCTAAACTAATTTTTTTTAAGTTTCTTATAAATTTTTATTATTATATTTTTTTTTTCTTTTATATTTTTCTAATTAGTCTGAGAGATTACTTTCATTTGTTCCGCCTGATGGAAACTTTCGGTTATTTTCTTATCATGTAAGTTCCCAGTCTGTGGTAGCCATTCCATTATACGTTCGTCATAATATTTCTTTCCGAGAAGTTGGCGGAGGTCGTCTAGATATAACCGTGGGACCCAAACAAACTATGGGAAGAGTGGTATGTACATTCCTACAACTATTTACTTAAAAACATACAAAACATTTACAGTATCATTGTTACCAAACTATATAGAAAAAACTATATATTGATATGAATTTAAATATTAAAATTAAATAATTGTACACACTCTGTAAATAGAATTAAAATTAAACTTTCTGATACAAGGCTTGATTTATTTCATAAATGTGAAATTATCAGTGATACGAATAAACATTTTATATTATTAGGTTGAGAATGTCACTCTTGACATGGCAATGCATAAGTCTGTAATGAACTGTAACTTGTCAGTAACTCAAGGAAAGCATTCATTTGATCCAGTAACTAAAGTATTGACATGGGAGATTGGGCGGATAGATCCATCAAAGCTGCCAAACATAAGAGGAAATGTGAGTAATAATGGATAGTGATATTAACATATCCTTTTCTTATCTTTACTAACAAAATATTTCACCTAGTTGGAACTTTTAGAATGCTTCACCGACCTAGTGGAACCCACCATAGAATCTAGATTTTTGACAGATTTATCATTGCTTCTCTTTAATTACTTATAATATATATATATATATATATATATATATATATATATATATATATATATATATATATATATATATATATATATATATATATATATATATATATATATATATATATGAGAAAGAAAACCTGATTATTTTCACAGCCAAAAAAAATCGAATTTCTTATTTTTCTGTATACTCGACATAATCTTCCATACAACTACAGCATCGAAAACACACATGAAATGTGTTTATATTTTTTGAGTAGCGAGCTTACAAATTAATAGTTTAAGCAGTATTTAACCAACACTATGGAAAAAATTGCATAAACATTAAATTGAATCGTTGTATAGCATTATAGTTTAATATTTGTTTTATAATATGCATAGTCATAGGAAATTAGTTGATTAATTTTTATAGGAATCAGATGATCGTCTTTTCGAGAAGGAAAACCATTTTCTCTGTTTTTCTTGTTCTACAGATACAATATATGTGATTGTATAGTATTAATATAGAATTAAGCGATTAAATTTTTTGTATAACTTAATATATTATTACAAGGAGACAGGTGGTGGATAAATTTTTGCAAACGCACCATTCATGATGTTACGATGAACTTAATTTTATTAAATTTTTTAGGTAGAATCATTGAAAATTTTATGCATCAGCTCACTCACACACACACTAAAAACATTAAGAATTCATAAAACATATTGAAGGCACAAGTATAATTGTCTAGATTTCTAGATAGCGATATATTATTGGTGAAACTTTAAGTTTTCAATTTTTTTCTTTTTTTTCGAAATTCTGTTGTGATGAATTGTTAACAATAAAAACAAACTGGCATCTCAAATTTATATCACATTTTACATTTTAATATTGATTAAATTACCGTCTGCTGTTGTCATTAATTTTATCTCATGTATAAAACCCAACACTAATGTACCGTGCTGTTCATTATAATGATACTGTGGGTAAAGTATAATTCTTTATTAGTATTTTAATCCATAGCAGATATTTCTTATGCTCTAATTTTTTTTTTTATCCAGTTTTGAATATTCTCATTAAATATTGCGTTTTAATTAATCAAAATGGCTGGAAATATTTTCTCTTTGACATATGGGAACAGGAGATTATTTTACATACATTATGCGCTACTAACAAAATGTATCATTTATTTTTCAGTTAAGTCTTCAAAGTGGAGCTACAGTCCCAGATAGTAATCCTGTCATAAATGTAAGTTACATTTTTTTGTTTTTTGAAAATTATTCTGTATAGAAGTTTTAAATTTTTAATACTTTTTTTTTTTTTTTTATCTCATTCATTATTTCCTGTGCCTATTTTGTACCGAAGGAATTTTATTCCATATGTTTACAGTATTATTACCTCTCGAAATTCCATTCAAGAAAGGGGCGCAAAATAAAAAGGCACCTACTCAGTTAATATTTAATGTGAACTTTAAAAAGTAAACATTTAGAAAGTAGATATCGAAGAATTTTGATGAAAGAGATGACTAGAAAGGAAGAGGCACCACGACGACCTAAGATAGATTTGCCAATTTCCCTACAAAATTCGTACAAAGGTGTTACATTCTCTTTGGTACTAGGGCGATGTAAAGGTGGAGTAATTCGGGTGGCCAATTTCTTTATGCTTTAGCTGTATTATTTTTAGACAACAGTGATGATGTTGGGATTTTCCAGTTTGTTGTTCATGTTGAGACAAAAGTGAAGTAGGTGGCCATTTCCAAGGATAAAATTCACATTTCTTAAGCATTCACATCGAGAAATCGTATCCATATTACCAAAAATTATAATAGAGGGTACAGATTTGGAATAGGTGAAAGAATATTTATTACTAATACTTAGTTGTAAATCATCGGCACATGAAAGAATAGTTAGTTTCAAGCACATTATTGAAGAGTAAGAGGGCAGTTAGGTAAAACATGCAGATGATAGGAAATAAAGGAATAAAGTTATACTCACAGACCCTGGAGATGAGAGTTAATAGCAATAGGATGAAAGTTAAAAGGATTAGAGCTGTCACGCACACCTACACTTTTACGGGATTGTTTGAATAAATGCACGTTTTCAACACTAAAAAAAAAGTTTTAGTATTTAGCTATAAAGTGAATACTAGCTTGAACTATTAGTACTATCTCATAAAGCCTTCGCAGTGGAAAGCCCATCATCCACTAAATATTGTGGCCAACGTATTAAACACTTGAGGAAAAGAGGAGAATGATTGCCAGAGTCATCCAAGTTAAGAGTGGAAATTGTGTTAGAGATGCTAGTTACAGATCCCGTTAAACGGGTGAGAAGAGGAAAGTCTTATTTACAAACGTTGCTAAAGATTATTTTGGCCAGAGAAAATAATATATGTGAACCAAGGTAATCGCTCTTTTATTTAATGAAGTTTAGTAATTGATAAGTCTAATAATTGTTCAGGAACAATTTATTTAATCATTTAAGATATTCCGAAGGTGCTCTTCTTATATTATTTAGTTTTATTATGGGTTTTTTCTTAAAAAAATATTTTAACATTTTCTGATAAATAGCCACAAGTGTCAATTTCATTTTCAAATTTTCAGCTGAAGCTCTAATAAAGATTCGTAATTTTTAATTAACTCACTTGTCAGGAAGACTAGTGTGTTTTAGTTATTAGTAATGCTGACTGTTCATGTCTAACACTTTAAACTTTCATCTCAAACCAGGTTGAAAATTAAATGTTTTTTGCGAAACGATTAAGTTATATCTCCTCTTAGATCGGGATTAAAGTTCAATAACATTTTAATTTTAGAAATATTTTTAGTTTTTAGTTATTCATAAGAGTAAAAACGCTTTCAAGTTGGAAAAAAAAAACTATGTATTTTAATTTTTCATTTCAGGTTCAGTTTCAGATTTCACAAATGGCGATATCAGGGTTAAAAGTTAACAGATTAGATATTTATGGTGAGAAATACAAACCTTTCAAAGGTGTTAAATATGTAACCAAGTCAGGCAAATTTCAAATAAGAACTTGATCTTTAAAAAAAAAAAAATTCATATCTAATTTTTTTTAATTTTATGAATTAATATATTTATTTTTAAAAAAGTGTGTTATGTTTTATAATTATATTAATGTTTCAAAATTTTCTTTTTATTTTCATACTGGTATGGATTTACATGCGAGGAAATTCATGAGAAATAAAAAAAACTAAAGCAGGATTTGAAGACTGAACATAAAAGCTCATATATATATATATATATATATATATATATATATATATATATATATATATATATATATATATATATATATATATATATATATATATATATATATATATATATATATATATATATATATATATATATATATATATATATATATATATATATATATATTAGTCGAAGGTGGGATAATAGTCCGTTACAGGTCACCACTTACAAATCCCAAAGAAAGGTATATCGAACCGTCGGTTGGTGTGATAATTGTGATTAACCTCTCTGTCAAATGCCAACTAGTTCATTTCAGACCCTGCTCTATGTATACTATTAGGTAAAATGGTATTAAATATACGTTTACATAAAATAGTACTCTTGGAACAGTATTTAAAGAAATGGTTCATTTCTAAAACTTCATTGGTTTGAATATATTAATAATTGTTTATTTTCTTGATAGGTACTGTTATATATTTGGAATAAGAGAATTATATAAGTTTGATTTTGCATCAAGCTCTCTAAAATTAAGATTAAATAATCTGAAAAAGACAAAAGTACGCTACAGCACCTACCCTGTGATAGTTCACACATCATCATACGCAAACAAAAAACTAATTTTAAAGTGCAATTACCCTAAACTACTTGTGGTTTATGAAAAATGGCATAGATCTTGTGTACTTAAAAAATGAGAGAAATTCAAAAGAAATCACTTTATTATTGTTTAAAAATGAGGAAAATTATTAAATTTTATCACCTATCAAAAATATGTTCTCATCCATAATGTAACTAATTTCTTCTACTGATATATAAAACTCATGAAAACACTTATATCCAAATTAATTCTTTTTGTACCATATACCTAAAAGGGTCAAATAGTGATGCAACCAAATCCAGTAAAAAAAATTTATTTGCAGTATAAAAATATATAATTTAAAGTAACATTTTCCTATTATAGATGTGTACAAGTTGGATGACTCAATTTTAAGTATTTATTTATTTATTTTAGGTATAGGATCACAGATATATCCGATTTTCAAAAATAAAGAAATTTCATCACAAATAACAAGAGAAAATGGCATTTAATCACAATAAACTGTTGTCAAACTTTTTTAAACAGTGAATTTTATCACTTCGCATTTTAACATCTTAAAATACATAATAATAATAATAATAAAAAAAACCCTACCAAGAAGTTAAAATAGGACAAACTGTAAAGTAAATATCCTTTCTTATACATTAATCACAAAAAAACAATAATATATATATATATATATATATATATATATATATATATATATATATATATATATATATATATATATATATATATATATATATATATATATATATATATATATATATATATATATATATATATATATATATAATATATATATGAGACTAGTATTTGGATTTTGAAAAGGTCCACTTCGATAGAGGACGAAACGTCAACCCTCATTAATTATAATTATATATATATATATATATATATATATATATATATATATATATATATATATATATATATATATATATATATATATATATATATATATATATATATATATATATATATATATATATATATATATATATATATATTACAAAATAAAATTAACCATCATGTCCCCGGCTAATCAAGAAATGTTATGCATATAGATATAAAAATTAAATATTAATCACATTTGTAAATGGCACACACTCTTTTAATTGCATAATTATTATTTATTATTATTACAAATAATTTCTGTTACTTAACGTAACCTCAGAAATAAAATGTAATGGTATTTGAAAACCGGTGAGTGAGGGCCATTTATATTAGTCTTTCTTTACTAGTGCGAGTTAAAGGCTGACATACTTAGATGCATGAAGTTTGAAAAGTTGAAAGCAAAAAAAAAATATTTTTCCAGTTTTACAAGTTCATGATGAAATGATCACAGCAATTAAGTCTGGGGTAATACAGCTGAAAAGAGAAAGGATGAAAACTTTGTTAGAGAAACATGTCAGATGATCTCTCATCCTTTATGCAACTTGAGAGTTCCAGAGGAACGGTTTAAGTTGTTATAGCAATTATTTAAAGAGAAAATAGTTCAATAGTTCAAATGCTTCAGAAAAAAGAAAGAGTCTGTGAGAACAAGATTATGGATGAAGCGAAAATTAAAACTGTTTTTCAGTTCCTATTTTTCTCGGCTTTCTAAAAATTTCTAAAACATTAAATTAAGTTTCATGAGATAAAAATAACTGAATTTATTTTTATTTTTAAACCTTAAAAAAATAAAATATTAACCTCAAACTAATATAAAAGAGAGTAACTGAGGTAGCTTTAAAGTTTGAAGGCATCTTGGAATATCTAACCTCTTAGAAGCTTGTTTAGTGTGAGAAATAATGTGATTTTTCCAAATAAAGATCAAGAGAAAAGCAGGCTCCTAAAATTTTTAAGTTAGGGGAAACTTCAAGTACGGTGTTTTTGAAGTTGTTGATGTGTAAAAGATCATATCAACTAATAGATGAAGGAATCGAGTTCTTGAGGCCTTGAAAACAACCATGTTCTCTCTGTCCAAATAGAAATGTGAAAATGATCAGAGATCAGTTACTCCAAGTCCACTATCTTTGAAAAGTTATTTAGGGTTTTATTGGATGCTTTTCAAAATGAAAATAGTAATAAGGGGTGGAGTTAAAGGCATAAAAGTGAATAGGTGGAGCTACATAGAAAATTATTAAAAAAAGGTCGAATGAGTAGGGGATAAAATAGAACCCACTCTTGATAGATTACAGGATAAACGGTAACAGTCTATAAAAGCTGTTATAAAGTAATCATAAGAAAGTTTAGAATTCAAATATCTTTGGCAGACTCTATTGAAAGGTTTCCACATATCTATCACCACAGCATTAGATTTCCCGAAATGCGCAAATGCAAACTAGAGACAAGAGTGAGCAGTGGAGGAAATCCCCTCCCCCTAAAAAAAAAATGAAATTTAGAAAGTTGCGACTCATTCCATATCCGATCAAATGTCTTGAATATGTCAAATGCCATCACCCAACACTCCCCATGGTTCCTGAGGGCAGAAAACCATCATATTGATAATATATATATATATATATATATCACAAGTTGATATTGTGCATCAAAAGCTCTAGGAGAGGAAATGAGACTAGATGAATAAGGAAATAAAATTTTATGCTCTATAGTAAAATTTATACACGAGAAAATATTTTAGTTCTAGACACTCTTGAAAATACTACTTGTGAGTTCACTTTGAAATACTGTATGCGATAAGATATACCTACTTTTGATTGTTTTGGGAAGAACTACCAACAATCCTTTCAATTCTAGTTTAAAGTGAATGAAAGATGTATTCGTCCATTCTGTTAAATTTCACACAATAATACAAAAAAGAAAATGGTGGTGGTGGGGGGGGGGTGTATGAGACATTAAATACCCACCAAAAAATTTCTGGTAAATTAAAACATGTTCCTCAGTATCAGCTTTCTAAAAATTTATAAAAACAAAATTAAATTAAGTTTCATGAAAAGATAAAAATATCTTTAGAATTAATTTTTATTTTCCAACTTTGAAAGTTATATATTAAAAATAAAATCCTAACCTCAAACTGGTGTAAAATACTAATAATACCTTAAAATGATGGTTACAATCTTATGAATCTTGACATCTATGAATATATGTTAACCAAACCTGTTCATTATTTCTTCAAATGATTCTAATTCCTTATTAATAACGTCAACAATCTTCTTATGTTAAACTGCTCACTGTTCAAGCTAGAAGAAAAAATAAAATTTCGTATAAAGAAAGAAAACTTAGTAGCAGCAGTAATTGTCATCAAATCTCTTAGATATTTCACTCAAAGAGTTTTAAAAATTTGTTGGTAAAACTTTGTAACTAAGCCTGATGACAAATATCTAGGCAATTAAATCAGCTTAGAAGCTGAAAACTGAATTGTGAGAAAATATAATGCAAGTTAAAGTTAATAAACACTGAAATGTTACTAAATTAAATAGGAGTTATTGGCTAAAAAATTTTGTTTTTCAGATATTGCAACAATATGACTAGGGCATTTTAGGATAGAAATGTGGAAAAGTTAAGGTGTAGGGGCTTGGAAATGTAATTTTTGCATTCGGAACAAGAAAATGAACTAGTGTATCAAATTTTAAATGGTGAGCTAATGGTCATGAAATAATAATTTAAACTAGTGTTTTTTTCGAAAGTCAATTTGTTAACCTTCTTCACAGGTGCTTCAACTATATGAGATTTTAAGCTATTGTTACCAATACTGGAACTGGAGTGGTTACAAGCAGAAAGAATAATATATATATATATATATATATATATATATATATATATATATATATATATATATATATATATATATATATATATATATATATATATATATATATATATATATATATATATATATATATATATATATATAATATATATATATATATATAATATATATATATATATATATATATATATATATAATATATATATATATATATATATATATATATATATATATATATATATATATATATATATATATATATATATATATATATATATATATATATATATATATATATATATATATATATATATATATATATATATATATATATATATATATATATATATATATATATAATATATATATATATATATATATATATATATATATATATATATATATATATATATATATATATATATATATATATATATATATATATGATGGGACGATTAATCGGCATATTTTTCTCAATAGTCATTGTAAATTTTTGGCTGATTAACTTTTTTATATGGCTTATAAATCTCTCTGTGCTTCACCTTCTATTGAGAATGAAAGGCTATTTAGTAGTGAAAGACTATTTAGTAGTGGGGCCACAATACTCTCCAAAACGAAATCAAATTACCCCAAAAACTGGAGAAAATATTATTTTTGCATCACAATTTAAGAGCTCTAAATTTAAAGTACTAGAATTTTGCATGTCTGTCCATGTTCTCCCATATTAAAATTTTTTAAAATCAATGTTCTGAAGATACTACAGGGTGTTTCACAAACTCTCGACCCCAGATATGGTGCTTATAGATATCAAAGTACTGGTCATTAGTTAATAAAATTTGTATATGAACATCTTCAATGAGTTTGTAAATCATGTGGATGATGAGGAACTCCGTACTGGCCATTTTCAGCAGGAAGGAGTCACTTGCCACAAGTCCATCATCAGCATGTGCGAGATTGAGTCATTTTTTTTGAAGATCAGGTTATTTTCAAGGGATTTTGGTCACCAAGGTTGCCTGACCTTAGAGGGACATGTTTTTATGGTGAAAATTGTACTGATGGGTACCCAAGTTTATAAAAGCTCAACTTGAAGATTATTTTTAACAATGAAATGAAGTAGTGGTTAAATCAATGGGCATTTTCATTCTCAGATGCAGGAACAAAAGTTTGATTTCACATCTTCCTATTATAAAGAACTTTATAAATATCTTACCAACACTGAATTTTGACAACTATTCTATTTCTATTTTATTAAAGTGTGTGAAAATGAGAAAATACAAAGAAAATTAATTTAAATGAGTAAAAATATGCATGCGAACTTTTAAAGCAAACATTAGTTTGTCTATTGTACAATAAACAATATTTTAAAACGAAAAATTAAAGGATCACTTGAAATTATCACCTAAAAGTTATAATACAAGCTTATATTTTAATAGATGATGATAATGTGCTACTTACAGGAAAATTATAAGTGAAATATTAAAATTATACTCTTTACTATTATGATACAGTATATTCAAGCAAGGATTTACAAAATAAGTTACATACAGAATATAAAATAATATTTACATTAGAGCTCAAACATATCCGGAAAAATTAAAAAAAAAAAAATATATATATAAATAAAAAATCAAAACTGTTGAAAATTAAATTTAAGAATTCAAGGTCTTCAATAACTTACCTTTCAAGTGTAGATAAATTATATCCATCTTCAAACATCTTTAGGATTACATAAAAAAAAATTTCATTATTCTTTATTACAGAGTCAGGATGAGTTACTTTTTTACGCAAGTTTTTAAAAAACTTTCCCGGATTGTTTATGATTATTAATATTCTTGTTCCCTCTGCTATTTTCAATGTATATGTTAGTTTAGAAAGTAACGTATCAAAATGAAACTTCGCACATGACATTTTCTCTAATAAAATGTTTATGATCAGCTCTTAATGATTCTTTATCAGAGTCAAACCTCTTGACTCAAGTTGACTTTCTTGCTGATATTACATCAATACTTGCCTACACTAAATGATACAAACTTAACAGACAACTTCATACTTTAAAAAAACTAAAAAATTTTAAAACCTTAAAAAACATTATTTAGAACAAATTTGAATTTCTTTTGAAGTAGGCTATATGATACAACCTAAGATTGAGGAAAAAATAAGGTCAGGGAGGAGAATTTGTTTAGTTTGCGTACACTTTGAATCAAAGGCTTGTAATATTTATTTAACTATAAATTAAACGTTTTGACTATAAAAAATGAGTAAACTAATGAGGTTTGGGTTTGTGTCCATCAACATAAAAATTCCTAGTTGCAGTAGGAAGTTGGAGAGTCATTCCATTCAATTCTTTTGTTAAAATAATTTGGCATCCTAGCCTTGAGTTATCTCTTAAGAAGGGCGCTAGTTCAAGCATATCATCTTCCTGTGACTTAGGTTCTGGAAGCTTATCAAAATATTCATTTTCAACATATACATGGCAAGTACTACAAGCAAGACTTGCCTCACAAGCTCCTTCCAACTCTATTTCATATCGATGCGCTAGATACAGAACATTATCACCAATTTTTCCTTTAATAGGAATTTCATTACCATCTCTATCTACATATTTAACATTTACAACTTCCTCTTCTGACTGTGGGTCCTTCATTTCATATTCCCCATGTAAAAGAGTGGGACTTGTACAAAACCTACAAACTTTAACATGAGGTCTATTACAAAACTGAGGGCTTATCAAACTATCTGAATACTTCTGTAATGATAAATTTCTTAAAGTATATTTAATCTGATAACTGCTCACAGAACATAGATTTATCTTTGTATATAATAATTTTCTAGAACAATTATTTGCTAAAGGCACAATATTTTTCAAAAATATGTTCATATCTGAAAATGCTGGAAAGTGATTGAACTCAATTAGTTAAAAAAATATATATATATAATATATATATATATATATATATATATATATATATATATATATATATATATATATATATATATATATATATATATATATATATATATATATATATATAGGGAGAGAGAAATAACATAATAATGAATGAGTGACACATATTCACAACAAATATACATAAATTAAACCATGAATCTCAATAGACTTTACTACTCATTGTGAGAAGTCAGGTTGTTATGCAATGTTCCTCTTATTTCAACTAAGTTTTATATTTGATATTGAATTGTATAATTTTTTCTTTTTCAATCTTACTCTATATTGAGATAGATATTACAATTATTTCTATATTCTTTATGTACTTAGAAACCAAAAGGTTGGCAAATTTATTATCAAACATATTAAATATATATCACATCAAATATAACTGAAAATTGAATGTTCTGTAATATAAAAATTGCTCTTTGAAGTATTTACTTCTGTACTTCAGTTTTGGTAATTCAAGCCATATATATTGTTTTACTGAAACTATATAATTTGATAAATTTAAAATCTTACTAATTATAAAAAAAATTATTTAATCAATGAAACAATACAAAATATTACCAGTTTTCATAAATTATTTTATTATTATAATTATTGTGTCTTGCACAAAACCATTAAGGCAATGGTAAATAGTAATGTATACACTGTAATCAAAAATACTGGTACAGTATATATTTATTAAATTCAATTATAAATCTGACTTTTACTAGTACCTGGGTTCATTTTGAATCCCTTTAGGCTCTAGTTTATAACAGAAGTGGAAAGTCTTGTAAAAATTATGATTCCTACTCCAGATTCCTTTAAAAAAAAAACTTCCTGGGTATAATAATAGAAAATATTTAACATTTCTTTCTATATTAATAAACCAATAATAATTGAATATAAGAAAAAAATAATCATAGAAAAATACTTTTTAATAATAGTAATATAATAATAATAAAATGAAATTTTTTATTTAATAATAATGAAATGAAATTGTTTTATTTAAGAAGAAGTGAATGATATTGTTTAATTTAATAATAATAAACAGCTATATTACATAAATGAATATTATTTCAAATTATTTTTTAAAATTATTTAAATTTAGTAATTGAAATTACTATTTAACTTGTTAATAGTTTAAAAAAAAAAAAAAATTTTAAATAAAATGCAAATAGTAGTTTTAATTAAAAAAAAAAATTATACAAATAGTTAAATTAAAAAATATTTAGCTATAAAATTTCTTATAATTCACGGTGATACTGATATAGCAACCTGGTAATGTGTTTATTTTTTTTTCAATGACAGCCAAAAGACTTATGTTTTTAAAATCAGACACTATATTGTAAGCATCATTTGTGTAAGTTTTTTTATATTAAAATTTTAGAGGTTTTTGGTGTGTTTAATGTACAAAAGTAATTTTCCGTGCTTCACAAGATTCAATTTCATTATATTTCATCTTTTAATTCTTTGAAGATTCATTAAAAAAAAAAAATGCTCAGCTGAATCTAAGTATTACCTTAACCCTTTCACTGCGTGACACAAACATCGTTAGTGATCTAAAAGTTTCCTCACAGACGCAGCACTAACATCGTTACTAATGGTTTATGTTAGTTTCTTGTGAACTCCCATCATTTGTAGGAAATTTCTATCATTTGTGACATGAAATGATGCATTCTAAAAATATTCATTTAAAAAAAAAAAAAAAAAATTTTTAAATTAATTTTACAATAATTTTTTTTATACAATAAGAGGAGTAACGCGGAACCATATTTTTATATTTTAATAGATAACTTCATATATATATAATAATATATATATATATATATAATATATATAATATATAATATATATATATATATATATTTATATATATGTGTATGTGTGTGTGTGTGTATATATAATGTACAGTCGTGAACAGAAATTCGTTCCTATTAAGCTGGAAATAAATATTATATAAAATGGAGATCATCTCAGGTTCAGCCAATCACATTCAATTAAGCCCCTCTCAATGTTTTTATTCTCTTTTTATTCAAATAACTTTTATAAAGATCTCCATTTTATATAAATATTTATTTCCAGCTTAATAGGAACGAACTTTGTTCACATGTACATATAAATATTATGTATTTATATAAATGTAAACTCATACCACCTCTCCAAATATTTTTTTTTCTGATAATAAAAAAAAAATATAAAATTATCCTAAAATATAATTTAATAATAAAAAACTGAATTATAGTAGGTAACTCTATAAATATAAATTAATATATTTCAATTAAAAAAATCTATAGAGTTTCTCATCCAAAGCTGCAAGTACCACAGAGAAAGGGTTAACTCTCCTTCAACTTTTTCTTTTTCTTATTTTTCCAAATAGCATAACACTTTCACATGATTATCTAAGAAACAAACCTTAAATTAAACATTTTATCTAACTTAACTTAAACCAATTTAAACGCTACCAGTTAGAAAACATTTTAGATGGATGAGTGGATGAAATGACTCCAAAATATATGAATGTATAGGCATGTATTTTAGTTTTTTATTATATATTTGGAAACAGGAGGAAGTCAAAACTATAAAAGGACCTATCTGTAGGTGGAGGTAGCAACATCTATGCTACTCAGCATTGTACTGAATGATGAGAGGCTGAACTATGGACAACAAGTAGATGATGATTAGGGAATAACTGGGGTTGAAATTTTGCCAAGGCTGGGATTGGGGTCTCCCAAATTTGGCAGGGGCTGGGAATGAGGATGGGGCCAGAGCTGCCTAAAATTTGTAAAGAGATCAAAAGAACTTAAATTTTAGGCTAAGAATTAAATATAATTTTAATTAAGATTAATTTAATTATAAGGGAGGTATAGAATAGCTAACATTCACTTAAATTAATGATTAAATGCATTTTTTTCAGATTTTAATATAATAAAAATTTGAAAAAAACTATAAAAAATTTTTTTAAATATTTTTTTGATTCATAATGGTGATTCAACAGGTTTACTTTGGTAAAGACCCTAAGTTAAAGTTTGAAAAAATATAAGATATAAAATTATCACTGCCCTCTGTTTCTGAATATTTTACTCCCTACATTCTAAAACTTATGATGTAAATGTTCAAGAAGATTCTGAGAGTGAATAGTGATTTAAGTGAAAGAATCGTTTATTTCCTCTTTTATGTTGCATTCATTTTACCCCACCCATTATGCAACAAAGGAATAATGGAATTAAAATCTTAATGTTATAATATTTTGTTTAAATTTTGGGGAAAATCAAATTCAATAAACTTAAAAATTGTTAAAGTACTAAAAATCCTGTTTTTAAATATAATTAGGCTGACTAAACAAAATTTGCCTACACCTTATAATGATATATGCAGAGAATCACATCACAAAAAATATCAATATTAACATATCGATAGTTCATAAAAAAAAATGTTACTAGATATTTGAAATACTTAAATAATAGTACATTTTAACATCGCTTTATTTATTTATTTTTTATTTAGGTTAGGCCTATTTGCTGGTCATTAGCCTACATTTATCTTGTAAATCAAGGTTAAATTAAGTTGAACTAGTTTGTTAGATTAATATTGATATATTCCTACATTAGCATTGATTATTTTCTAACTATCTTCTTTTGCCCAATATCAAATGCAATATCAAAGTGCAGATAACAGCCAAGCTTTATGATGTCCAAAATCTATTTTTACTACCTTAAAAACATTTTATTTTAGCAAATTTGATATTCCCCCACATTTAAATAGTTTTTCTTCAATATACATTACATTTCCATTTTATATTTTGAATAACTAAATACAAGCTAAGAGTCATAAACTGCATATTTACCCAGTTAGCATAATATGTCATTAAACCGAGTAGAAAAAAAAATTTTAAGGCTTCTTTAAAGAATTATCTGGATATGTCAACTTTGTTTAAATCTAGAATTCCAAAATTCTAATAAAAAAAAAAAAAAAAAAATTGAATCCTCAATAATATATTCAATGAGGAGTGTAGTGACCATACCGGATCCAAACTCCTTTCTAGGTGGATTTTATTATAATTACAATGTTCTGCCTACCAGTCAATAGAGGCCGGCCCATACTTTGAACCTGAAGGAAGGCCTAACTGAGAAAACACAGGTGATGATCCTTGGACTGGGGCATTTTCCCCCACTGGTCTCCTGGACCTCGATATGTAAAGAATGCATGTGTATAATTTTCCTGAGACATTTGTACAAGAGCCGGTGTTCATAACTTCAGTATGATCATGTTCAATCAATGGGAATTTGGCAGTGCAGGCCATCTGCAGCTTCATTACTCGTCGGTCTACGACTAGAATAATCACTTTATAATAAACTAATTGAAATTATCTAAAGCAACACCGATTTCCTTCCTTTATAACAGCTAACGAGAGAATCAGGATAAAATTTTAAGGCTAGTAATCGAGAGGTTTGGTAATTAATATAATGGTGATCGATTAACTGAAAATGGGCCAACCACTAAGGGTTCCCAGAATAAAGGAAAAGATATTTTAAATCTTCAACAACTATCTCAAATAGACAGTATGATCACTCGATTGTTGACATTTTCGCTTTCTAAGACCCTGGGTCATCTATTCGCCATTTCGTTAAATATTTTACCGAGATATAGAAAGTTTTTATGGGGATCTACAGATCTAATATTTTTAAACTTTAGTTTTATAATATTTATCTTTATATATCTCCGATTTCCATTCATGTCGTAGCCGTAGGCTACTGACAGTTTTTTAAATCGATGTTCTTCAAAGTTTTCGAATATACTGATAAAAAGATTTAAAAAGATCTTGCATCTAACCTATCTTACAATGAGAAGGTTCAGGGACTTTTTTTTTTTTTTTTTTTTTTTTTGTCATTTTCATTTCCTTTCCTTTGACTCTTGGCCCCGTTCTTTATTATTTCGGTAAATCTATAGACAGGATATAAAAAGATTTTAATTATTTTTCTTCATATATATATATATATATATATATATATATATATATATATATATATATATATATATATATATATATATATATATATATATATATATATATATATATATATATATATATATATATATATATATATATATATATATATATAAAGCTTCAATTTGCAATTTCATCTCTTTCAGTCGTTCTATTACAGCTATTGTAATTAAATCTATTAATAGCGGGGTTTCTCATGACTTTTTTTTTTTTCATTAATAATCCATTTGTCACTTCGCCGACCCATTCTTATGAAGACGACTCTCTACACTTCATTGTCCTTTACATTATGAAAAGCATCCAACCCAAAAACGTTTTTAACATTAAAAACTCTCGGTACGATTCCCAAGATGTCGAGATTTGATTAGCATTTCGGAAAATACTGTATATGAAAGATAAATGTTAATTGCAAATATATAGTTAGTAGAATATACATGCTAACACGCACAGGTTTTCGTATTATGTAAATTTTGCCTTATAAATCTAATATTTTTAATTAAAGGGCTTATATCACAGGCACTTTTAAACATATAAAGGGCTTCCCTATAATGTATGTCATTAGATAATGTGGTTACTTTATATTTGTATTAAACATACAAAAAAGAGATTTTTATGCTGTATCTGTAATTATTTCTGGTAAAGATTTAAAAATTCAAACAAAAGGCAGTAATATAAACATTTATTGACAAAATTTATTATGTAAAATATAAATATACAACCACAAGGCTTAAGGATTCGTATTCTAAATTTGTACTATGTGTAAGAAAAGTTAAAGTTCTGATTCGTTTAAAAGATCTGCATCAAATACTTCGGAAAATGCCTTCAACAGAGTTGGCAAGACTTCTTGAACAGAGACATTTCTATCAAGAACCTTACTTACAGACGTAACACCTTTTCCCTCTAAGCCACAAGGAGTAATATGATTGAACCATGTCAAATCATTGTTGCAATTTAGTGATAAACCATGAGTTGTAACGTGTCGGCCTTGAATACCTTCAATTAAAAAGAAATATACAAACACATTAAGATATTTAGGTAATATTAGTGAAAACATTAAAGTAGGTTCTTTTTCTGAATTGCCATATCCTTTTAAAGTTAATATTTTAATATATTTTTAGTTAATGTGATGAAGGTTAATAAAAAAAGGAAATGTATTTTATTTTAGATAAGTAGAAGGAAGATATATAAACAGAACAGACGGAATGAAAATCGAGTTACAGGGAAAAATGTTAAAAAATATAATAGGATTTGTTATCTCAGTTTTGTAAACCAAGACAATAATAATATTTTTGGCCTTTTATGGTAATGAAAATAATTCAAGGTGGTCTAAGGCTAAAAATTTGTCAATAAACAAAATACATGTATATATAATAGAGAAACAAAAAGTCTATTAACGAAAAATAAAATCATGACGGAGGGGGTGGAAAAGAATAAATATTAGCGTACATTAGTTTTAAATTATACCTATAGCTATATATTGTACCGAGATTGATATTTTGGCAGCATGTCATTCAAAAGGTGTGGATTTAAAATAATTTTTTTATGTCGCCTCCTGTGGGTAAAGGCACACATCTTACTAGATTACACAGAAGTTAGGGAAAATTCATAAATTCAGGGTAAAATTAAAAGCCAACATGCCAAATACACGTTCTAAAAGTGTTCAAGTCAAAGTTGGAAAAACACACAGAAAGACTTTGTTACAAACGTTACCAGTAGTGTACACGTAAAACTGAGCATGGAGGTTAAGTCTGAGGTCAGAGAGTTGGACAGAGAAAGGATGGGAATGTGTGGAAAGGCGAGGTGAGAAGTTCCTAAGGGGTTTAAGAACACCCAAACTCTTAGAAGCTTGTTCGGAAAGAGAGAGAGAATGTGATCCTTCCAAGAAATATCATGAGAAAAAGAAACATCAAGAAGAATAAGAACAGAAGTGGGTTCCAAGTAAACGCTCACAAAGAAAGCATAGTTGTGTTGGAAATAATGTTGAGTATACAGGAATAACCGAGGAACAAGGCTTTTTGAGGAAATGAAAACAACCATATTCTCTTTGCTCCAACTAGAGAACGAGAAACATCAGAAGTCCTATTGAGCTATGAGCTCCTTTGAGTATTTGTTATCGAGTTCGTAGTCTTTTAAATTGAAAGAAGTAATGAAGGGTGGAGTCGTTAGCAGAAGAGTGGATAGGAAACAAGGTGACAGATAGAACACTGATGAAAAGTAGAAAAAAGGTTTTGCGATAGAAGTAAAACCAGAGGAACACAACTAGTTATAGATCGGTGAATGTCTACAACAGCTGCAATAAAAAGACCGGAAAGGAAATCAGAAAGAAGGCCGCAAAGAGAATAATAGAAACTGAAAGAAGTAAAGAAGATCTTATCTTGAGCCAAAGCAAAAGATTCAACGAAATGTCGAAGAGCAGAGGACCAAGAGTAAGAGAGAAAGTAAAGATGATCTAAGGTAAGATTAAAAGATTTACGATATTTCCAAATTTTCCCTTTTCGGAGAGATTCGAAAACTTTGTCAATAATAGAGGTAAAACGATAAGACAATAGTTGGAGGACTGAGAATGATACCCCTCTTCGACAAAGGCTGAATGATAACACATTTTCAGAAGGAAGAAAAGGATGCAGTTGATAGGCAGAAGTGAAAGTTTACGAAGAAGAGTGTAAGCGGAAGCATAAAATTTAAGAACCACAGAAGGGATACGATCAGGACCATACGCATTCTAGTGTTAAGCTCAAAGATAGAAGAAATCAAATCTTTTG
The DNA here is from genome assembly GCA_009176605.1 of Armadillidium nasatum. NCBI lineage: Eukaryota > Metazoa > Arthropoda > Malacostraca > Isopoda > Armadillidiidae > Armadillidium > Armadillidium nasatum. The sequence continues at coordinate 98,376 of SEYY01020693.1, read as the reverse complement.
AAGAAATTACAATGTTAAGCATAAATGAGTTAGAAGGGGAGGGGTAAAGGAGGATGGAATTTGAGGCAAAGGTTTTTAACCGTTGTGGCGTCAGAGGAAAAAGCAAAGATAAAGTTGACCTTTTTTTGCAAAATGTCACTGGGCGATCATTACAATTTCATTTTCTAATCAGGAAAGCGCTTGTTTGTTAAAGAAAATAGATTTTGTACGATTCCGAGATGAAAAATAAGTTGCACAAGTTTATGAAGTTTGAGTAATCCCTGAAGGCAGCATCCATGCGGGAAATAGCTTAAGAACAAGCGGAGTTAAACCAAGTTGAAGGGAAAGAGTATGAAATATATGCCTCCATGCCATAAAAAATAATTTTTTATGTGTATGAGTATGAGCTCTGTGCTGTACGTTTTGCACGAAAGCATACTTTAGCTGTAGCTCCACTTCCGTCGGTATAAAATGATGGTTGTTCAAGAACTAAATGAGAGCGACTGGTTAGGCCACAGGGAACACTTTCTGCAATATATTTCTGAAGAAGCTATTCTCTTGTGCAGTGAAGGACATGTTTATTTGAATGGTTGTGAAAGCAAAAAAAATTTAGCTATTGGTCCAAAAACAATCCTAGCATGCTAAACGAAAGACCGTTGCATTTCGAGCGCGTGACTATGTGGTGCGCCGTTGCAGAAGTTGGTATCGTGGGTCTTATTTCTTTGAAGAGGGTAGTGTAACTGCTACCGTAACCTCTGACCATCACATCTATACGCTCGAAAAATTTCTAAAACATCAACTAAAATACATTAAGTTTGTAGTGTGTAGTTTCAACAAGATCTAGCTACAGCATACACAGCTCGAATACCATTACAAGAGCTAAAACAAATATTTCAA
>SEYY01020693.1:87500-95000 GCA_009176605.1 Armadillidium nasatum | reverse complement strand
CTTTAATAATAATAATAATAATAATAATTATTATTATTATTATTAAATAATACTTATAAAATGAATTTTATTAATGATTATATAAAAGTTATAAAGGGAAAAGAAGTAAATTAACTAGCAACAGGTTTTATGAAAATAAATTCCTGTAAAAAATAACTTACCTGGAAAATGTTCTACGATTAATAATCTGTGATTTGGAATCTTCTTTGCAACAACATTATTGTATATTTCTTTGGATAAGGATTTTTGTAACTCCCATGCTTCTTTATACTTCATACATCCAAGATTTCTTACGTATACTGTTTTACTCATTGTCAAGATCTATTAGTTTTTTGTAAACTTCCCAATACTAGTTACAAAAGGATCGTTAATCATTTTCAGTTTTCGTGAACCTTGTCTTAGTAAATGTTCTATTCTTAAAATTTCAGATTTTGGAATGGTAGCATTTATCCTAAATTCCTGCTTAACAATTTCATTAATAGAGGGTTTGTTGCAAGAAGCTCTTAAACATCTTTTATATAAACTCAAAACTTCTAATTGTAACTGGCTATATTTTGACATCAACCTATTTTTTGTTTTTGTTTTTTATTTTACCTATCAAATTCAGATTGTAAATATAACTGAAAGTTAAAAGAAATTAAAGTTTTAAAAAATTTATATAGCCTAATTAATTAATTTATAACTATAAATAAACAAAAACAATTAACTACATTCTAAGCCAGTGGTTCCCAAATTGTGAACTGCACAATTAGATGAACAAATAATTTTTTAAATTAGCATGAAAGAATTGAGTACCAACAATTTGTAATGCTGTTAAAAAAAAATGATTATTCGAAATAATACATTTATTAAATTTATATGTACTGTTTCACTACAAGGGTGCCAAGTTATTACTGAATAAATATAATATACTTTGAATTTTTTTTTATATTTAGGGCTGTGAAGTCAGGACAAAAAATATCTAAAACAGTATATATAATTGTTTGTAAAATAATTGCTAACAAAACATTTCATGACTAAAAATTATTAAAGTACTTGCATGGATAAAAATATATATATATATGTTTCCCAATTACTGGGTTAGTTTATTTGAGCTATTGCAACTTTTTAATCATTTAGTAATAAAATTTTAAGCACTAAGTAATATAAGTAAAAAAATAGATTTGGGACATTTTAAATTGATATCAAAAATATACCACACTATTTTCATATATGTGCAACTTGCTCAAATTATATCCCAATGTGTGTAAAGAGTCATTGTAATATATAAACCATTGGATAAATAAGATAAGGTAAAATTTATAATAAATAGTATAAAAAAAATAAATAAATAAAATTAAATTAAATGATCTGAACAAAATATTTAATAATAACAATTTTTTTTTACTTATTTAACATCTAATAAAAGGCAATTTACAAAATTATTATTCTATAGTATTATGATGATACAAGGATCTGCAGAGTGGCATCTAAGAAAATGATATAGGACCTAATATCTAATTAAAAACAATGAAACAATTAATAAAGACACCAAGATGGAGTCCACCTTTAACTCCACAGCCCTGTTAGTTATTAAACAATTGATGAGTTTTTTCATAGAATTATTGGTAATAAGTGAATCATGAAAGGGCTTTTTGGGAAACCTCTGCCTTAGTGAAATGATAATTATATAAATACAAAAATAAATAGAATATTCATACTTAAGGTATCAAAGAATTGACTAATTATTGAAAATTCTTTTTAAACTTTACTAATCAAGTAATCTGATGAGTATGTAGCAAGATTTATTATTAATCATTAGTACCTTCTTCTCCAATGGGCAGCTGTGCAGTTATTCCATCCAAGTCTTTTGTTAAAATAACTTGACACCCAAGTCTTGAATTGTCTCTTAAAAAAAGTGCTAGGTCAAGCATATCTTTTTCTTCATCTGTGGCTTTAGGAAGCTTATCTACATACTCTTTATTAATATATACATGACAAGTGCAACATTCAATAGATCCTTCACAAGCTCCTTCCAAGTCTATATTATGGAGTTGAGCTAAATGTAAAATATTTTCGCCAATTTTTCCTCTAATGTGAATCTTGTTAGCATCTCTGTCTATAATTGTAACATTTACAGACTCTTTGTTTTCATAATCACCTTGATTTGGAGGTGATGAACAAAAATTACAAGTATTTGTACAAGATCTACTATGAGCATGTTTGGGTAATATATAATTGGAAAAATTCAGCAAAGAAAAATTTCTAAAATTATAATCATTTTTACTTTGCAGTAAAAAGTTGGCTTGAACAAAAGAGTTTGTGCTTGAGTATTTTAAAATTTTATAAGTTTTTGAAGAAATATTCTTCAAAAATATGTTCATAATTTTGTAAAGCTGTTAAGTAAAAAAAAAAAAAAATTAATATTACATTTTAATAATATGAAAAAATAGTTATATATACATTATATAGTGTAGTATCACTCAGAAAAATAACGTTGAAATTTGCCTCATGTTAAGGTAAATTTTGATCTTATTATGAATTTTAAGACATTTTACTATATATATATATATATATATATATATATATATATATATATATATATATATATATATATATATATATATATATATATATATATATATATATATATATATATATGACACCAAATCTCCATCTTTCAGTTCATACAAGGAGTTAATTGTGGGCTTATCAACTAAATAAGATAAAAAATTTTGAGTTTGTTAACAAACTCTGCGTTGGCCAGATGTTCTAGTCACCACTCACCACTATGGACCCACCGAGGCCCCAGTCCCGACTAACCCCAGCCCTGGCTAATAATCAGAGAAAACTGGGGTTTACCGGCTAGGCATATAATTGCAAATTATAATATTTAATGGTGGATTAAATCAAACAAAATATAAGAAAATTAAGATTTTTTCTTATTTTTTTCAATATTTTTTTCTTCTTTTAACCACTCCTCTTCTGTTGGTGAATGTTCATCTTTGTGGTTTGATTTTAGATGCTCCCCATAAAGATTTGGTTGAAAATTTTTTACTTGGGGCACCCAGAGGTCCTTTTCTAATTTCCTGACTGCAGATGTTACATTTAGCCATTTTGAGCCTATCCTGAAACATTGCAAAGTACTCCCTTACTTCTGAAGCTGATAATAACTGAAAGTATAAGAAAATAATTTTGAAATAATGTTGCTAAATGATACGAATTTGATAAACAGCTATAAAATAATAATGATATATATAAATACAGGTTATATTGATAATTTTATATATTTTTTCAAACTTTAACTTAGGGTCTTACCTAAGTAAACCCTGTGAATAACTATTGTGAATCAGAAAAAAAAAATTGTTTTTTTAGTTTTTTCAAAGTTTTATTATACGAAATCTTTAATTTTCTGAAAAATGCATATCATTAATTTAAGTGAATGTTGACTATTCTACTCCTTCTTTATAATTAAATCTAATTTTCTTAACCTAAAATTTCAGTGCTTTTGACCTCTTTACAAATTTTTAGCAACCCTGGCCAGAGCCACAGCCTCAGTCAGTCCCTAGTCACCACAGAGGATAGTTTCAAATCCAGATAAGCAGACCTGCACAAGAAGTAAACAAAGAATATGATTTTTTTATGGTGGAATAAGGTGTACTGTTGTAAATACTAGCTAAGTTTTTAGGCATATATAGGTATTGAGTAGCAAATGTAATAATACACCTTTTCATAAACTGTAATGACAAAGAATCTTCAATTCTTTTGGCCATTCAGGTAAAAGGTTCTGATGTTCCAACCTCTTTTCATACTGCAAGCTACTATTACAATCTGAGGTAAACCATTCCAAAAATTAATCAACCTGTTAATGAATTTTTTTTTTTAGGTAAAAATATAGTTTGTTAGTAAATTATTATGACACTACTATATAATGATGTAAGGAAATCAGACAATAAGCAAAGCAATTGAAGTTTGAAGGTAATATTACCAAAAATAATTATTCACATACCAATTTCAAACAAAATCATTACTTTTTTTTTTTTAATAAAATGCCAGGGTGTACAATAAACAAATACAATTATATTTCAATTCTCAAAGTTTTTAAAAAAAAAAAAAAAAAAAAAAAAAAAAAAAAAAAAAAAAAAATACGAATTATAGAAATAGTTTTTTTTTTTTTTTTAATTTTGTTATTTATTTAACGTAAGCTTTGTTACTTCTTTATGATTTTGACCTTGAGACCAATTTTCACCATTTTTGCACAGAACAAGAGAAATGCAATAAAAATAAGAATAAAATAAAAAATTTACCCAGACACGCGTATATCATTTACCCAAGTAGCAAATATGTTTAAATACTACTTATTTAGTTATTTAGGTTTAAAATTTAACTTGCATGCTGTAAATCTACATTCATAAAGTACTGAGGTTACATGAAATATTTATTATATTTGTTTACATATAAGGTTTACCGGTTACACCACAGTCCACAGCCGAAAATCACGAATTTAAGACGTTTTCTATTTGTCCATATTGTTGCTGACACTTTTTTTTTTTTTTTTTTTTTTTTTAATTCTAAAATTTTAGAATTTTTAGTTAGCTGATCCTTATTCATCATGGTGGTTGGGTTCTCAAAATTAATATTAAATTTATAAAATGCTATTTATTTTTTGTTTCAAAAGAATTATAAAAACTCATAACAAGTAATAAAGGATAGGAAAAAATTAATGTTATCAACTCATCTGCTTGCAAAGGAGTGAGAACAAGACATTTCTGCACGATATCTATAAAGTAGTAGTTAGTTAATAAAAAGAATTACCAATAAGGACATATTTCTCTGAGTGGAACATTGGTGCAATTGACAAATACATTCTTATTGCTTCTCTAATTGAGAAAAATATAACAATTAGTTAAAAGCACCTTATTAAGTTATAAATAAACATAAGGTGGTAACGTTCATTTACTTAAAAATAATATATATGACATGAATTTTTGTTTGTTTGTTCAATTATAAATGTAATTCAGAAAAGGAAGATAGGCATGGTTATATAACAGACGTCAAATACAGGCTTTTCTTTGTAATATTACAAACAAATTTTTCCGCTCCGAAAGAAAAGAACAAATATATATTTGTCTCGAAAAATATAGTAAGAATAATTAAAAATAATTACCTGTAGAAAGCTATATAAAAATTAAAACATATTGAACTGTTCTATAAGAATCTTCTTATGAACCTTTATAAAAATGAATAAAATTTATAAATAATTTCAAAAAGTACAATATTTTAACACATTTCTTTAACAAATAAATAAATAAGGTTGATATTTAAATTAAACTAAATGCATCATATTATTTAGTCATTTGAAAAGGTATGTACCTTCAGGAATCTAAGTAAATCTTAGGTGATAATGTTATTTTTGCATGAAAATGGAGATAAATTCAAGCCTAAAGTGATGAATAGAAACATTTTTTTTCCTAAAGTTTCAGAAATTTAAAGAATTGGATAGAAGTGAAAGGAGAGAAAACGATTTTAATGGGTGCTTTCTACTTTAAATATTCTGTAAATTTTGAAGATTCTTAAAGCGAAGTATCCCAGGTATCAAGATCTTTAAATTCGGATTTACCAATCTTCAAGCTCCCTGCAGAGAGAATTGCATTCTAAAATAAAAATCTTTAATTATCGCTGCAGTGAATATGAAACGATTAAGTGATATAAACAAACAACTGTGACTTAATATTAGTTCTTTCTTTCTCTTTCTCCCTTTTAAGCATTTTATGAATATCTTATTAATTATAACATATTTGTGAACAAATTTTTACATTATTGTTTTAGCCGTATGTGATCATTAGTAATTTTTAAATAAGGAAGTTATTATTAATTATCTGTATTTTTTTGGCTGGAAAAATTTGAAAGATGGTTTAAATTTCTTGTTTGACGTATACCTTTTCATTTTATTTTTCTACTTATGTTTTTTTATGTTGATTAAAATTATTTTATTCATTAAATCAATTAATTGACTGATTAAATTAGATAATAACATTTTTATTTGTCTATTTATGTCAGTTGTTATTCTTACATGCTTTCGATCCACAAAAATCAAGAAACTCGCAGAGAATTACTTAATTAATTAAAAATCCTTCTGCAGTTGGATGTAAATCCAGATTTTCGTGGAAGGAACCCTCAGTTAAATTTTAGGATATTTATCTCAAATTAGCTAGCTAAAAGATTTCTAAGAATGAATGCATTTCACGGTAAAGATTTTTTTAGAGGACTTGAAAATTCTTCAAGCGAAGCGCCTCGCTAATGAAGATCTTTAAATTTTTAAGCTCGCTACAGCGAGGTTTGCATACTAAAGGTGCGTTCCACAGTAATCTGGATTTACATCCGAGAAGTAAACAAATATCAACTGACTTATAAATAAAAAAAATTTAAATATATAGTATTATTTAACTTAATCAATCAAACAATTTGATCAGAATCAGAAAAATCATAGGTAAAAAAATAGGTATATATATATATATATATATATATATATATATATATATATATATATATATATATATATATATATATATATATATATATATATATATATATATATATATATATATATATATATATATATATATATATATATATATATATATAACTTGTGTGCACGTGATTATAATTTTAATCAAATTATGAGTTGGTCTTTAAAATCGTATTAATATTATTTATTTTATATTTTATAAAGATTTCTAATAATTTATTATTATTATTTTTTTTAGTTGATCAATATTAGACCATTATTCAGGGTCGTATTTAGTTTATGGCTTAACAAAGCCTTTGTCCAAAGAGGAAAATTTTTGGGGCGACAAATTACCAATTAAGTCATCATGAATAAGATACAAATGTGTCGAAATTAAACCTTGACAAGTTCAAAATTAAATCAGGTGGAGGTGTTATAGATACACTGCAAAAATTATCCTAACGAATCGTTGGGACAAGTGTCAAAATTGTAACAGTAAAATTTTCAATAGAAGAAAGACATGTTAAGAATAAGAAAGTCGCTTCACCGATTTATTTTCTAATAAGAAAATAACTGAATAAATTTGTTGTGACATTTTTTGCCACTTGTCCCAACGATTCGTTAGGACAAATTTTTGCAGTGTAGAAAAATAAGATTGATACTCTTGGAAAGGCCATTCTTTCTTGTATGATTTTTACTTCAAATCTAGATCTAGGGGAGGGGGGGGGGTTCCAAGTAAACCACATGCGGACTTCTCCCGCAATTAAACAGTTGCTATTAACTATGTTATATTAAATACATATATATATATATATATATATATATATATATATATATATATATATATATATATATATATATATATATATATATATATATATATATATATATATATATATATATATCAAAATCCGCCCCAGGAAGAGTTATTAACCCTGTCAGTATATAGGTACATTCGAGAATGAACCAAGGGTTTCACGAGCCGACGGTTTCGGATACCGTTTCTGATTCCA
>SEYY01020693.1:67500-70000 GCA_009176605.1 Armadillidium nasatum | reverse complement strand
AAGCAAAGAGAGGGGGACGAACTATTTTGGGAAATCATTTTATTTTTCCTTTTATTTCATTTTTTTCGCTTTTTTTTTTTTTTTTTTTTTTTTTTTTTTTTTTTTTTTTTTTGTAGAGAAAATTCTGGTTTTCAGAAAAAGTTTTGCTCAAGAATAAAAAGGAAGTAAAAGAAATGAGAATAAAATGTCTTAAATTACTTTACTTATCTATATATTATATATATATATATATTATATATATATATATATATATATATATATATATATATATATATATATATATATATATATATATATATATATATATATATATATATATATATATATATATATATATATATATCAGCATCATCATTAAGCCCATCCGGGGACGCAAGTTCCTAAACCACATACTGGTTACATATTTTCATGGTCTCTTTAATTCGGAGAAAAAGAGTGAGAGGGTCACATGTCACCCAGAGAAGTAAATAGGAACATAGGAACATAGGAAAATAGAGACAGTAAGAAGTCACAAGGGTCTATCGAGACTGTCCCAGTCCAAACAAATAATAACAATATCAGTACTAATACATGGACGAAAGACTAGGTCTATCCCATCCCTAATTATCAGTTCATTCATGCAAAGATAAAAATAAAACTAAGCCCAATTATACATGCAATTTTCAATGAACCATCACCCACTACAAAAAAAAAAAAAGTAAAAAGTAAAATAAAAGGAAATCCTAATCTGTGCAAAGGTCAACGTGTGACATTCAAAGGTTTGAAAGGTTTGGAAGGAAGAACTTTGATAATTGTTGAGTAATTTTTCGGAGGTTTGACTGAGAATGTGTGAGAATAGAATTGAGAGACACTATGTAAATTCTACTCAAAATTGAAAATATTACCTTAGAAGAGTAGTATTTATTACATAATACTAATATATATATATATATATATATATATATATATATATATATATATATATATATATATATATATATATATATATATATATATATATATATATATATATATATATATATATATATATCAGCAATATAAGAGAAGAGAGAGAAAGAGAAATAGAGAGGAAGGTTAGCAAGAGAGACCGATTAAATAAAATAAAAACCTCTTTTTCGACATATTTTTTAAAAGAATTGAAAAAAATAGGGATAGATCTCCCAGCACACAAGAGAAGAATAATAGCTCTATAAGAAGAATTAACTATCGGCAAGGAAAAGAAGTGATGAATACACTCAGACCTAAAATCCTCTTTCATTCTTTTTAATGTAAAATTATCTCCATATATTAAATAATTAAAGAAAATGATGGTCAAAAAACTAAGAAAAGAGGAGTATATGAACTCACTTTTATCAATGATGTTACTTTAGTATGAAAGATGACACAAATCAGATAGAAGGAAGAATAGATTTTTATTTTTATTTTTTTTTTTTTTATTTTTTTTTTTTTTTTTTTTTTTTTTTTTTTTTTTTTAGTCCAATCGAAAGATATCCGATGTCGATTTCTCCAACAATGTCTTTCAATATAATTTGCATTTTGTTGTTGTAGCGGTTGCTCTCCAGAGTGAAGAGAGTAACGCAAGAGGGAACCGAAAACATCAACTCAAAAGAGGATAAGTTAGGATTACTTGACCCTGGTTCCGATTCTAAGGTCATGCAATTCAGACTCCGAATTCGGTCTCAACCTATTTAAAATTATGCGATTCAGACTCCGGATTCTAATCCAATTCCAGTTATTTAAAATCATGCAACTCCTCTCCCACCGATGCTGCTAACATCAACTATATTCCATTATAACTTATTTACTAAAGCAAAGTAATATAAAATATCAAAATAATTTGTGATGTGACCATCTACGAGTAACATGTCTGAAATTTTATTTCAGGTAGACTTGACCCACAATTTTTCTCCATTTCATTTTCCCTATTTTTATTTCGAACAAAAATATCAATTTATTTTAATGCCAATTAAGTAAGGAACAAACTTGAAGTTAAATGCATGATTTTATAAAGGTTGAATAAATATACCCGCTATGGACGTAAATGAATAACAGAAAACTCTTACAAGCAACAAATTTTAATGAAGATTCAAGCAATCAATTTATTTTATATATTTTTTTAAGAAAATTACCTTTCGATGTTTATTTTACAGTTCGAGGGGCTCAACCCCCTGAGGAACTATATATATATATATATATATATATATATATATAATATATATATATATATATATATATATATATATATATATATATATATAATATATATATATATAATACTGTTATTATTATATTATTATTATTATTATTATTATTATTATATTATTATTATATTATTATTATTATTATTATTATTATTATATTATTATTATTATTATTATTATTATTATTATTTTATTATTATTATTATTATTATTATTATTATTATATTATTATTATTATTATTATTATATTATTATTATTATTATTATTATTATTATTATTATTTATTATTATTATTATA
>SEYY01020693.1:57500-60000 GCA_009176605.1 Armadillidium nasatum | reverse complement strand
CGATTAACAACAAGAAACTGTTTGCTTTTGTGGATTTTGCTTATAATTGTCATAAGGAAAATGGGATTGATGGAGTATAAAGTAGCACACATACTGAGATGAAAGGCAGGAAAAATTATGTCTACCTAATATTCAAAATATTAAAAATGAAGAAAAGTCTCAGTTTTTTTTTTTAATTTTGTCGGATTAGGAGCATTTTATGCCCAAGAAGGAACATTTTGTTTAAAAACATTGGAGAAGCGTTGTACGATGAAAACTTATTTATAATAATATAATAATAATAATAATAATAATAATAATAAATAATAATAATAATAATAATAATAATAATAATTATTATTATTATTATTATTATTATTATTATTATTATTATTATTATTATTATTATTATTATTATTAAGTATAATAATAATAAAAAATATATAAAAATAAATATTCTAAACTGTGAAGAACATAAAATTGAAATATGTATAATTTTCTTAAAATTTCTTTAAAAATGTTTCTTGCACTATAAACGAAGGTTTGTACGGTCGGTTGCATTTCATTTGCAACCACATCGTACTAATAGAAACGCTCGAGAGGCAAGTGTGCACACACAATTCTTTCGCCAGTTATATTAAAGGATGCGTTTGAAAATTTTTGCAACCACACAGTATTTTCTTAGTTTGGAATAACTAATCAAAATTGTATAACTTTTTTTTTTTTTACATTAAATAACGCTTCATTGTAGTGTTATTATAATATGATTAAATTTATTAAATATTTAATCCTATTAAAAAAATTAAGAAATGAAAATTTATAAATAACAGTTTTTGAATTTATCGTTAACTAACAGAAAGAGTAGGAAATATCTTATATCTTTTAACCTTCTCTGATCGCCAGTATAGCTTCCCAAATCAACATTCTGCAGGTGATCTTTCCCTTCTTTCTGACACTTAGTTTACTGCTTGTCGGCATTCCGGGTGAATATTTTGCTGTGGTGCTAGATATATCGTAAGCTTTCCAAAGTGCATGGAATAAATATTTCACTTCTTATGTTTCTTCTCTCGGTATGTGTTTCATTTTTATTAATTTCTTTTCCGGTCGTTCTGTTCCAAAAGTTGTAAATGGCAACTAAACTTTTTTTGTCTTTGAACAATTTTCCTCAGGGTTTGGTTTTACCTCCAATTCTTTCTCTACGTTTTATTAATGACCTAATAGATATGTTTCATCATTCTTAAATTTATTGCTATTATACAATATACACAGTTCTTCCTAACTTTTTAAAGACATACCTCCTCCTTTGATGAGCTCGTGCGATTTTTTTTTATCTATTAAGTCTCATCTTATAATGTCCAGTTTCCTGACTCCAGATTTGGATGCTAATCTCATTCTTACATGTACTCTACCGGTAAAGTGTGAAGCTATCTTCCTTTTTATATTTTCCCTACCTACTTCTTATAACATAAACACATTCATATTTCGTTTATCAGTTCATATCGGCCTTTGATTTAACTGAATATGCATTTGGCCTTCCCTAACTCTAAATAGGATTGCAGCCTTTTTCACCATATATATATATATATATATATATATATATATATATATATATATATATATATATATATATATATATATATATATATATATATATATATATATATATATATATATATATATATATATATATATATATATATATATATATATATATATATATATATATATATATATATATATAATATATATATATATATATATATATATATATATATATATATATATATAATATATATATATATATATATATATATATATATATATATATATATATATATATATATATATATATAATATATATATATATATATATAATATATATATATATATATATATATATATATATATATATAATATATATATATATATATATATATATATATATATATATATATATATATATACTCAAAGTTATGTTAAATTCCGAACGATTGATCTAATATGAATTGTTTTTGTGGTAATGCCATTCTCTTAGAAGGTAATCCTAAAGTAATCCTGATAATCCTTAACGATGGGCCTTGTCCATTTGCTCATATTTGACGATATAATAATTGATTATTTGGCTCCTTTTATCACCGTGATTGTACTCACATATGGCGAGCGCGGGAAGGAAGAGCCGAGATTTTCATTTGCTTTGTGGGTTTCTGACTTTAGATATTGCTTGTTTTATCACAAGGGCGAACCGCCCTATCATTTCATGTTCAATGTCACTTTATATTAAGTCGTAAACTCACAGAGATATTTATATATATATATTATATATATATATATATATATATATATATATATATTTTTTTTTTTTTTTTTTTTTTTTTTTTTTTTTTTTTTTTTTTTTTTTTTTTTTTTTTTTTTTTTTTTTTTTTTTTTTTTTTTTTTTTTTTTTTTTTTTTTTAAATTATATTTATTTATTATAAATGATGAGCAGAATTAAAATTGAAATAATTATTAAATATCAAGTAAT
>SEYY01020693.1:45000-47500 GCA_009176605.1 Armadillidium nasatum | reverse complement strand
GGCTGACGATATGTGGACTGTGAGTCTTAAAGGAGACTATGCTCATCCTACTATTGGCCATAATAAATATATATATATATATATATATATATATATATATATATATATATATATATATATATATATATAATATATATATATATATATATATATATATATATATATATATATATATATATATATATATATATATTATATATATATATATATATATATATATATATATATATTATATATATATATATATATAAAACTTAGATCTGTAATGAAAAATAAATTGTTGACCAATGTTACAAAGTTATTGTTGTTTACTTGTTTTTTAACTCCTAAGATTAAGAAAATTGTTTATAAATGACAAGTATAAAACTTCTTATTCTACTACTACCTCTTTTTTAATTTCTTTTTTTTATGTGTATTCTTACGTTTATTTCAATTACAGTTTTTAAAAGTTTGCTTTTTCATTAAACTCGTTCCTCAGGTAACAAACATAGACTCACTCTCCTTTTCATAGGGGGGGAAAAAAAATAAAAAGAGAATAGTGAGGAGCAGTATTGAATACGAATATAAAATAATAAAAAATAAAACTTTGGGAGAAGAAAACCGGAATTTGACCTGAGTAGATAGATAGATAGATAGATAGAGAGAGAGAGAGAGAGAGAGAGAGAGAGAGAGAGAGAGAGAGAGAGAATGGAATATTATAAAAAGAAGGAATGAGAAAGAGAGAGAGAAAGAGAAATAAAAATAGAGAGAAAGAGAGGGAGAAAGAAAAAAGATAAAGAGAGAAATCCAAGCAGCATTACTCCCGAGTGTGTGTGTGTGTGTGTGTGTGTGTGTGTGTGTGTGTGTGAGGGGATGTAGGTGCGTGTGTTTTGGAGTCCCTTTAAGCAGCATTACTTGGTTGCCTGAGTCTTAATTGCCTTTGTTTGCAAATGGACAAGTTTTGCACATATAAAGTTGAAAAACGAAAAGGAAATTGCTAAACTTTTTGCAAAGCCAATTTCATTCAATTTCATTTTATTTATACCTCAATATATATATATATATATATATATATATATATATATATATATATATATATATAATATATATATATATATATATTATATATATAGTTATATTTAATATATTATAATATATTTTATATATATATATTAATATATTATATTATATATTATATTATATTAAATATTTATATATATATTATATTAATTATATATTATATTATAATAGAAAAGAGGATCAAAAAGATTATTAAAAGAGAAAAATAAAAAAGAAAAAAAAAAAAAAAAAAAAAAAAAAAAAAAAAAAAAAAAAAAAAAAAAAAAAAAAAAAAAAAAAAAAAAAAAAAAAAAAAAGAAAAAAAAAAAAAAAAAACAATAACGTCATAGAGAAAAAACTCGCAATTTCGTTCAATAAATAAAAGTTCCTTTTTTCTTTGTCTTTTTTTATGACTTGAGACCTTCGTTCACTGACAAATTCTGCCTCTTTTACCTTTACCTAACTCAAAATTTTACTTCTATTTTTCCTATTTAAGACTCTTAAAAGGATATTGAAACAAGTGCACACATACGCGTTCTTTTTATATATATATATATATATATATATATATATATATATATATATATATATATATATATATATATATATATATATATATATATATATATATATATATATATATATATGAAAATCAATAACAGAAATCTAAGACATGGATCAAAATCAAACAAACGAGTTATAAATTTTTTTTTACTATCAGTCAGGGTACTTTTCTAATAGGGGTAAAATAATGCAGAAAAGAAGACTCATCCAACCCAAGGGTAAAGCAAACCTTTCAGGTGAGCTTCTGACTGAGGCTTTAAGGAGAGGAAGATTAAATACAGCAGGAAAAACAGATGAAAGCAGGGAATTCCACAGAACAGGAATGGCAGGCAAGGAGGAGGTACCAAAACGAGCAAAAACTATAGTTTGCTAAACTCACACGATGTTCATGTGCAAGTAAGGCATACATTGTGCTATGATTCTGGGGCGTTACAGTGTTGATGAAATGTGAGTGGTCAATTCCCTCGAGTATTTGTCTTGTAGACCATAGAAAAAGAAATACTGCGCCAGAGAAAGAATAAGAGAGTAATAACAATATATTCCATACAAAGGAAAATAAGACCTTTATTTAACTGGAGTAACTGTTCTGAATCAAAATTCCATCAATCTGAAGAGATCACATAGGTCCTTAGAGAGTACCTTAGCAACCGGTGTGATATGGAGTTTCCAAGACAATTTATTTTTCACATTCAGACCAAGAATCTTTATATTGTTTGTTTACAGATGTGACGAAGTTGCTGTCGAAGGAGAGAAAATACTCGAGAGGTGGCTATGTCAGAGAGATATGAAGAAGTGGAATTTTTAAAGAAATGAATTTCACAAAGTTGAGGCGACTCCTCATGAAATTCCCATCTAGATATGAAAGAATAGAATATAAAAGTTGACGTAGAGAGGCAAC
>SEYY01020693.1:25000-30000 GCA_009176605.1 Armadillidium nasatum | reverse complement strand
TTAACTTAATAAATCTGTTCATAACTAAGTCACTATAAATTACAGGTTGCATTTACAGTTAAATAATCCTTTTCCTTTAAAATTAGTGCCACTTACAGGTTTGACCCCTCCTTAGTCCGGTGGGCGGGCGAGGGATTTCCGCAGCCAATAGGAAACAGGATTTGAGGAGAGGGGAGGAGCTTCCTTCCCCTCACTCAGAACCCCGTTAAAAGGAAAAATTGAGAATATATCTCTTTGTTTTGAACAAAACTATCGCCAAGTTTTTGATCTGAGAGCGCTTCAGGTTAAAGCGTTTAAAGGACCTCAACTTTCCACTTCAAATATTTATAACAATATTTTTCTCATATATTTATTGGAAGTTTTTTTTCCTTTTCTCCTTTCGACTTATGTATTCTATATATATATATATATATATATATATATATATATATATATATATATATATATATATATATATATATATATATATATATATATATATATATATATATATATATATATATATATATATATATATATATATATATATATATATATTATTATTATTATTAAGGCTTTTGGAGGAAAAGAATGTTGAAAGTAGTTTCACTCTCACCTTGTATTTTGAGAACTAGATCTTTGTGAAGATTACGCAAAAGGCCGAATTTGAGGTTATCAGTTGAAAGAAGATCGAGAGACTAAGATTATGAATATTTTTTTTTTTCACGTAGCTCTTCAGTCATTTCCTATATGACCTGTGATGTAAAGAACCATGCCTTGTTTAAGCACTTAACTATCCTGTCGTAAAGATGTCCAATTTTAATGGTTACACCTTTAGGAATAACTCAAAGCGAAGTACACCGAAATTACAACATAATTTAACCAATAATTTAATAAAATATTCCAATGATTGATTACTCACTATTATTTAAATTGTGTTTTAGTATCACGTTTTACATGCTCCGTTGGAAGCTCCGTATTTAGGGGTTTGTGGTAATTATCTATAGTAACTAGTTAGTAACGGTCAAATAACTTGTAATGGAAAAACATATCTAAAAATATTTTAAAACTATTGAAATGAAAACTAGTTTGAGTTGTTTTTACTGAAGATTCTTAGAATAATAAATATACTTTGATATATATATATATTAAGTTAATCTTTCAAATATACGACAAAATTTAAAGAACTTTGTTTACGAACATCATAGCATGACATCATTTGTACAGAATTTGTGTAATATTATTACGTAGCTTCTATTATTATCGCTATATTTTAAACATAAAAATCTGGAATACTTCAATTTCATAGTGCTCGAGAACGAGCCCTTCCCCCTACCAACACACCCACACCCACACCCACACCCACACCCACACCCACACCCACCACCCACACCACATACATATATATATATATATATATATATATATATATATATATATATATATATATATATATATATATATATATATATATATATATATATATAATTATATATGTAATTTAAGTATCTTTTTTGATTTTGCAAGAGCAAATTCAAAATCAAATTCATAGATGCTTCTCAGTGTCTATTCGTCATACCAAAAAACTTTGGACATTCCCTAAAGTTTCAGATATCTCTATATTGAAGAAACAATTTAATAGATAAATAGATGCGAATTCGAATAGCTAAACAGAGAAAAGATGAAACTGTATGGAAGGCTTTCTGATGCGATTCCTCCTCAAAGGAGGATGTATGGGCATAAAGAGTTCAGAAGAGCAGGGTATCCTTTGTCATAATCATGTTTATGAGAGAGAGTGATGCAGGAGTTAGATAGGAGAAAAGGAATTATATATATATATATATATATATATATATATATATATATATATATATATATATATATATATATATATATATATATATATTCCTTAATAGGTGGAGTCTAGAGATTTTCGTTTTATGACTCTCCTGCTCTCACTAATTCTCTCCAGTCTCTTTCTGCCCTTCGAATTGTTGCGCCACTTTCTCTATACTATCGCTATTACTATGGACACTGCTCTCCTGAACTCTCTCATCGCATACTTCCTCCTTTGAGAAGAGCTCGTTCGACACGTCTTTCTATACAGTCTCATTCCTTCTCTGTCCAACTCTCTAACTCCAGACTTTAACACTATGCTCAATCTTACATGTACTCTACTGGTCAAGTCTGGAACACACTTCTTTTATCTATTTTTCCAACTTCCATTGATTTGCTCATCGTAAAACGCCGTGTATCCGGGACATGTCGGCCATTAATGACAAGAATTCCGTCATTTTCCCAACTCTGTTGGATATTGGTAAGCCTCTGGCCTTTGCCCACCAGAGGAAAAATATATATATATATATATATATATATATATATATATATATATATATATATATATATATATATATATATATATATATATATATATATATATATATATATATATATGAGTATGTGTGTGTTTGTGTTGAAATCAAGTAAGTAGGTGTAGAAAAAGTTTTGAATAATAATTGTGTAAATGAATTTTATATTTCATCGAAAGATTTTCCCCTTTTGTAAAGAAAGTTTAACGCACACACATCCACACGCACACACATTCACATACACATACGCACATATTTCACGTCCCTCGGGAGGGACCCAATGAACACCCATTAAATCTTGTTACACCTATTTACATTCCCTTAATTGGGATTAACGTAGATCCCAATCGATCCCTTTTGGGATTTCCAAAGGTTTAAGGTGGGATTAGCGGTGATTAAAGGGACGCTTTCAAATGGCATCCCGACGCGGTAGACTCATGACCCGACGATGATCATCGTTACAAATCAAGATGCGATTCTATTCCTCCCTCATGAAACTAACTAATTGTTTAGATCACGGGTGCTTACCGTTATATATATATATATATATATATATATATATATATATATATATATATATATATATATATATATATATATATATATATATATATATATATATATATATATATATATATATATATATATATATATATATATATATATATATATATATATATATATATATATATATATATATATATATATATATATAATATATATATATATATATATATATATATATATATATATATATATATATATATATATATATATATATATATATATATATATATATATATATATATATATATATATATATATATATATATATATATATATATATATATATATATATATATATATATATATATATATAATATAAAAATAATATAAAAAAAAAAAATAATAATATATATAATATATATATATATATATATATATATATATATATATATATATATATATATATATATATATATATATATATATATATATATATATATATATATATATATATACAGAATGTATCATAATATGTGGGACCCACTCGGACAGTTGACAGGGAATATCTATACAATGGAAAAAATTTATATAAGCATATACTCTATACGAGCAATTGTTTGTGAGATACAGGGTGTTAAAGTCAACATGTTGATTGTTTTAATTATTTATGTTATTATGTTGGATTCAGCCATACAATCTTGAATTTATGACAGTAGATTCAATAGTGAATTATAAGGCAAAAAAAAGTAATAAGAAAGGAAATGAAAAAATTAATTATAAAAAAAAATTGGAAAACATATAACAGTATCATAAAGTTTGTTGACAAAACCTTTACATTATTTGTTGTTATTTCAGTAGTATTTTCATTTCCCTTCTTATTACTGTCTATTGTTTTTAAAATTCCCTATTGTATCTACTGTCATAAATACAGCATTGTCTGGCTAATCTAACTTAATACATAAAAAATTAAAACAATCAACATGTTGATTTTAACACCCTGTATCTCAAAAAGTATGGATTGTAAGCATATGTTAATACAAACATTTTACATTGTGTAGATGTCCCTTGTCCACTGTCCAAGTGGGTCTCACATGTTACGATACACCTGTACATAGCTTCCGATGCAGTAACATACACATCACATTAATAGCAATAATAATAATAATAATAATAATAATAATAATAATAATAATAATAATAATAATAATAATAATAATATAATGATAATTCAAATAGTATATTTAAATAATAACTGAAAACTCGCTCTACACACAAATGTTAACTCTCTCTCTCTCTTCTCTCTCTCTCTCTCTCTCTCTCTCTCTCTCTCTCTCTCTCTCTCTCTCTCTCTCTATATATATATATATATATATATATATATATATATATATATATATATATATATATATATATATATATATATATATAAAGAAAAAGAGAGATAGAGATAGAGAAAACAGGAAGAAGAAAACAAGAGAAAAATAGACAGTGGAAAAGAAAGAAAAAGTAATTTGATTTTGAAGATAAAGAGAGATAAAGAAAGATGAGCATGAGAAAGAAAAATATAAGAAAGATAAAGATAAATATAAAGAAAGATAAAGATTAAAAGGCAAAGAAAGATAAAGATAAAGAAAGATAAGGATAAGAAAGATGGAGAAAGATGAAGATTAAAAGAAAAAGAAAGATAAAGATAAAAAAGAAATGAGACAATAAATAAATGGAAAAGATAATTAGAAAAAGAAAGAGAAACTAAGAATAAGAAAACATTAAGATATAAATAAAGATAGAAGGAAATTATAAAAAGAGAAAAAGAATGAAAAGAAGGAGAAAGAAGTAGAATGAGAGAAAAGTAAAAAGAGAAGATTAAAACGAGAAAAAGAAAGCAAAAGAATGTGAAAGAAAAACTGAGAGAGACAGAGAAAGAAAGAGGGAAAAAGAGAAAGAGAAAGAGAGAAAGAGAGAGAGAGAGAGGAAAGAGAGAGAGAAGAGAGAGAGAGAGAGAGAGAGAGAGAGAGAGAGAGAGAGAGAGAGAGAGAGAGAGAGGGTGGGTAGGGGAAAAAAAAGCTAAATAAATAGAACTGAAATTGACTGGTGTACTTTTATGTTCAAATGATGAGTAATGCATTGATTAGGTCCGACTAAGGG
>SEYY01020692.1:7500-12500 GCA_009176605.1 Armadillidium nasatum | reverse complement strand
ATCTCAGAGTTGAGAGATTTAATAGAAAATTGTAAATGAACCCACTAGCTCCCTCAGAAGAAACAAGAGGTGACCAAGAGGTGACCAAGAGGTGACCGAGGGTGACCAAGAGGTGACCGAGAGGTGACCAAGAGGTGACCAAGAGATGACCGAGAGGTGACAAAGAGGTGACCGAGAGGTGACTGATCGAGAGGTGACCGAGAGGTGACCAAGAGGTGACCAAAAGGATGAAGTAAAGTTAGATATGGCATTTTTTTTATTTGCAAACTGCTAGAAGGAACGCGAGGTAGTGTAACCAGAAAGATTTTACATTTTCTATTGAGAAGTGTTTTTAATCTCCCCAGAAATAAATATATAATATATATATATATATATATATATATATATATTATATATATATATATATATATATATATATATATATATATATATATATATATATATATATATATATATATATATATATATATATATATATATATATATATATATATATATATATATATATATATATATATATATATATATATATATATATATATATATATATATATATATATATATATATATATATATATATATATATATATATATATATATATATATATATATATATATATATATATATATATATATATATATATATATATATATATATATTCAACTTTATTTTCTAAGGATAAAGGATGAAATGACCTTCATCGTTTGACCTGACCATTTCCAATTTAATTTTAGGTATTTTTAGCACAGGTTTACAAGTTATTTTGAGAATATATTAATTTATTTAAATAAGAGGGAATCTTATTATTTTTTGTTATTATTATTATTATTATTATTATTATTATTATTATTATTATTATTATTATTATTATTATTATTATTATTATTATTATTATTATTATCTCAATTGAAAAAGCTTCATCTGAAGACGTCCCAAGCATACATAGATGAAACGCGTCAGGTAATCAATATAACATATTCGTTCCATTTCCGTTGTGTTTTGTTTTCAAGAATAAGTTTAGGGAAACTAAACAAGGGTCAAAAATAACTTTTCAGAAAACTTTGGAAAAAAAATGTAAGACTTTTTATTAAATCAAAGGCTGATATTGAATTCCTATTTATTATTATTATTATTATTGTATTATTATTATTATTATTATTATTATTATTATTATTATTATTATTATTATTATTATTATTATTATTATTATTATTATTATCATTATTATCATTATTATCATTATTATCATTATTATCATTATTATCATTATTATCATTATTATCATTATTATTATTATTATTATTATTATTATTATTATTATTATTATTATTATTATTATTATTATTATTATTATTATTATTATTATTATTATTATTATTATTATTATTATTATTATTATTATTATTATTATTATTTATTATTTATTATTATTATTATTATTATTATTATTATTATTATTATTATTATTATTATTATTATTATTATTATTATTATTATTATTATTATTATTATTATTATTATTGTTTATTATTATTATTATTATTTTGCTGTTATTATTATTATTATTATTATTATTATTATTATTATTATTATTATTATTATTATTATTATTATTATTATTATTATTATTATTATTATGACTTATTATAATTGCCATTATTATTATTATTTTCTTTATTGTAATTATTTTATTATTTTTATCATGTTTATTATTTTAATTTCTACTATTATTATTTCTTTATTATTATTATTATTATTATATATTGTAGAAGCAATACAAACATTATAAGCAGAATTAACGTTTTATATTCAATATATATTATATATTATGTAATTTTCCTGGCATTGCACTTCTTATTACCATTATTAACATAAATATTAAATACAGCTGTTTATATATATATATATATATATATATATATATATATATATATATATATATATATATATATATATATATATATATATATATATATATATATATATATATATATATATACAGATGGCCACCACTCACGGGCAGAGCCCTTTTCAAGGAGGCGGGCACACACAAAGAGAAAATTCGCTTAAACACAAACCTAACGCACTTCCCTCAGGTGAAGAGGGGAAGATTAAATACAGGAGGAAAAATAGATGTGGCAGAGAGTTCCACAGAGCAGTGGTGGCTGCAAAGAAGGATGCACCACAACGGGCCAGCCCGGGTTCCCCACGTCCACACAAAATTCTTGAGAAAGCAGGACACCCCTTGTGCAACGAGACGACGCAACGGTGGATGAAAGAGAGAGGCCAATTCCCTCGAGCACCTGCCATTGTAGTACCTATAGAAAAGAGATAATGCGCCAACTTCACGTCGCAGAGATAGGGGGTCAAGAGAGTTTGAAAGTAGGGGACAGTTTATTAATCTTTTAGTTTTAGACTCAACCCTATCCAGAAGAGAGGAGGACCCGGAGCCCCCCTCCCCGAAATGTGAGAACAGTACTCTATCCAAGGGCGAATAAGATCCTTGTATATTTGGAATAGCTGCTCAGAAGGAAAAATTTCTCACAACCTGAACAGAATTCCCAGCCTCTTAGAGGCCGCTTTAGCAAACATTGTGATATGTGATTTCTAAGACAGTTTTTTGTTTAAATATATATATATATATATATATATATATATATATATATATATATATATATATATATATATATATATATATATATATATATATATATATATATATATATATATATATATATATATATATATTATATATATATTCTTTCTTTTTTAAATCCATTAACTTCTCGTGGCTCGTGGATCAAAATATTTTGAATTTTCAAGTCTGCTATACTGTGAATCGAAACATCGACCTTTTGGATGGTAAGCAAGAGCATTACTAACCGAGCCAAGACAGTACAAAAGAGCAGCCATGTCGGGAAGTCTCAATAAATACTTATCAAGCAGACTCCCGAACGGGCCCCTCCCGACTGCCCTCTGGCACGGGGTAACGAGGTCAAGATTCTATCCCTCTTTCGCAGACCAATAATATATATATATATATATATATATATATATATATATATATATATATATATATATATATATAATATATATATAATATATATATATATATATATTAAAGAAGAATTTGATACCAAGAATAAATACTTCGTTTATAAGGCTTTAATTCTTCTAAAAATCACACTCTGTCATAATAATAATAATATATTTTGGATTAATAAAATATAAGTAAACACATAACTTAAGCACAGAATAATAACTTTAACTTATTTTACATTACCTAAGTCAAATTCAAGAGAAGTTACGGAATTGACTCAGCCTAGAAAAAAAACACAGGATATATTATATATATATATATATATATATATATATATATATATATATATATATATATATATATATATATATATATATATATATATATATATATATATATATATATATATATATATATTATATATATATATATATATATATATATATATATATATATATATATATATATATATATATATATATATATATATATATATATATATATATATATATATATATATATATATATATATATATATATATATATATATATATATATATATATCAATTTTTTCCATTTAAATCCACTAACTTCTCGGAAGTCTGCTTGATAAGTATTTCTAGAGACTTCCCGACGCGGCTTTTCTTTTGTGCTGTCTTGGCTCGGTTAGTAACGACTCTTGTTTACCATTCCATTGAAGTCGATGGTTCGATTCCCAGTATAGAAGACTTGAAAAATATCATATATATATATATATATATATATATATATATATATATATATATATATATATATATATATATATATATATATATATATATATATATATATATATATATACTATGGTTTTCTCATTTACTATTCGGAATTTTAATTTATCTCTAAGCAATTGGTTACATTTATTTTTCTCTGAATCAATAAGTTTTTAAGCAATTATCTGTTAGGAAATCAAATATAGTTGTATCAAAAAGATATAATTCTCTACTAATATAATCATTATTATTACTGTTATTATTATTATAATTATTACTATCATCATCATCATTATTATTATTATTATTATTATTATTATTATTATTTTATTATTTATATTATTATTATAATATATATATATATATATATATATATATATATATATATATATATATATATATATATATATATATATATATATATATATATATATATATATATATATATATATATATATATATATATATATATATATATATATATATATATATATATATATATATATAATCGAGAAGTAATTTTTAAGAGCAAATTTGACATTTTCAGCTTTATTTGCAAAGGATTCGGGATGAAGCAATTTTCAACGTTTGTACTCACAATTTCCAATTTAATCTTGGGTATTTTTAACTCTTGTTTGCAAGTTATTTTGGGAACAAAAAAATAAAAATGAATAAATAAAATAAATAAATAAATAAGTAAATAATTAAATAAATTCTAATAGTTTTAAGAATTTACGTGAATTAAAAATAAGATATTTAATGACTTTGATTTTATGTTTAAAAATTCATTTATTTCTCTCTTTCTATTTTATCTCTTTCTCTCTCTGATATATATATATATATATATATATATATATATATATATATAATATATATATATATATATATATATATATATATATATATATATATATATATATATATATATATATATATATATATATATATATATATGGCCAGACTTCAGTTTGAGCCAGCTACATATTTAAAAAACTACTGAACGTACGTAAAAAAGGATTATATTTTATTATCCTTGTCGAATTTCAGGTAGGTAACATTGGGAAATAAAAAAAAATTATAATAATAAAGTTTATATAAGTAACGTTTACTTTTTTATAAAGGTGGAAAGAATCGTACGTCTGGCAATGTCATTTTTTAAAAAATAAATTTGAATAACTAAAATTTCGCTAATGACTAGCAAAATTGT
>SEYY01020691.1:2500-47711 GCA_009176605.1 Armadillidium nasatum | reverse complement strand
AACATCCCTTTAACATGAAATTTATACATCCTTACGTGCTTTTCTTTTCTATTCCTCTCAAAATATATCTTAACTCACCATGGTTCACTAATTTTTTTACCAATAAAACATGATCAAAGTAATACTGACAGTTCTCAAACATGTAATTATAGACATTGACATATATTTCTTCCCGTCATTTACCTTAATCTTCATTTACTGTCAACTTTTTATCACTTCAACATGATCAATCACATTTATCATCTCTTAACATGTAATTTATGAATCTTATATACTTTTCTTTCAAATATATCTTAATTACCATAACCACTAAACTTTTTGTCATTTTCCTATCACATCATCTTATTTTCCAATACTAATTAAATATTATGTCGTCATAATCTCTTTTTTCAGCATAACCTGACGTCATTTTTAAAAAATTTATTTAAAAAAACAAATATCTTTGTATTTTTTTCTTTTTTTTTCTATTTTTTTAAACGTATTGCTCTCAAGTACTTACTGAACTATAACCGTGGAACTATTTTTCTTAACTAAATGACGTCATGTTCTATTTTCCGATATTTAATATGCTTTTTATATTTACTAAAGTTAACACAAAATGTTCATGCTATGACGTATAGTCACGTGGTAGTTTTTTTTCAATCAACTACTGATTTCATGCTTTTGACTCACTACATTACATGCTTTTTACTTTAACCACTATAACCAAAGTTCTAAAAGGAGATCATGTGCCTATGAAGTCATAACCACGTGTCCTTTGGTCAGTCACATTTACATTCACCGTATAACCATACGTTTATCATACCTGTTCCAATTGTTTAATATCTACAACGTCATTCTAAAAAATACTTAATGTATTTATAATAAAAATTCTTATTACATAATAATCAATACCAATAATTTGGATTTTGTACGAGTGAAGACAACATTTACTTGAAATCACTTCATAAAATTTTCATTTGTATCAAATGTATTAAAGAAATAGTCATGAAATGAAAATTTTATGAAGTGATATTAAGTAAATGTTGTCTTCACTCGTATAAAATCCAAATTATGGTATTGATTTATTATGTAATAAGAATTTTTATTATAAATACATTAAGTATTGTTATAGAATGACGTTGTAGATATTAAACAATTGGAACAGGTATGATAAACGTATGGTTATACGGTGAATGTAAATGTGACTGACCAAAGGACACGTGGTTATGACTTCATAGGCACATGATCTCCTTTTAGAACTTTGGTTATAGTGGGTTAATATAAATGAGCATGTGAATGTAGTGAGTCAAAATCATGAAACATCAGGAGTTGATTGAAAAATACAATCAACCACGTGACTATAACGTCATAGACACATGAACATTTTGTGTTAACTTTCAGTAAATATAAAAAGCATATTAAATATCAGAAAAAAATAGAACCAATGACGTTACTTAGTTAAGAAAAATAGTTCCACGGATTATAGTTCAGGTAAGTGCTTCAGAGCAATACATTAAAAGAAAAATAGAAAAATATTGAAAAAATACAGAGATATTTGTTTAAGATAAATAAATTTTTTTAAAAAAATGTCAAGTCAGGTCTTGAATTGCTGATAAAGAAGAAGTATGACGACATAATATTTACATTCGTATTGGAAAATAAGATGATGATAGGAAAAATGACAAAAAGTTTAGTGAGTTATGGTTAATTAAAATATATTTTGAAAGAATTAGTTAAGAAAAGTATATAAGATTCTATAAATTACACGTTAGAGAGATGATAAAATGTGATTGAATATTCCGAAGTGATAAAAAGATTGACAGTAAATGAAGATTAAGGTAAATGACGGGAAGAAATATATGTCAATGTCTATAATTACATGTTTGAGAACTGTCAGTATTACTTTGATCATGTTTTATTGATAAAAAAATTAGTGAACCATGGTGAGTTAAGATATATTTTGGGAGGAATAGAAAAGAAAAGTACGTAAGGATGTATAAATTTCATGTTAGAGGGATGTTGATTTGTGAACGAACTTGTCAAAGTGATTAAAGTTAGGTAGTATACAGAGAATAAGTTATACGTTGGAGGGTTGGTTTAGGGAATGAAATGTATGTCAAGTTCTATAAAATGTGTGTTAGAGAGAAAACAGTATATCTTTGATCATTTCTATGCGAAAAAAAGTTGAATGTGGAGAAATAAGTTAAATGTTTACGAGTTTAGGCTATTAATGTAAAGAAGTGTATGATTTGTACGTTAGATAGATGATGAAATGACTGCTCATGTCTTACTGATAAAGTTAAGTCATACTTGGAGAATCAAATTAAATTTTGAATAATTTCGAAGTGAAAAAATAAATGAAAAGTTCTATGACTATCCTATCAGATAGATACAGGGATGACTTTATACGTACATTTAATACAAAAGATTAGAATAAATACAGAGATTTAAGTTATATGCTGGAGGTATTAGGGTAGAATCCGGCTTGAAAGTGGGAGACAGCAGCAGAACTATTTCGAGGATTCAGAGATTCGCTGCTTTTATACGGATCTTACCACCATTTGCCTCGCATCATGATGAAATATTATTAAGGAAAATAAAACTCTTATCTGTAAATAGGTCCCCAAACTGATTATTCTTATATCCTAATCTCATGAAAAGGGAATCCAGGTACTCCTTAATCACCTGCTTTCTCTATTCCCCCACGTATTATACTGAAAAAAATAAGGGAAAATAAGGTTCTTATCTGCAAATATGAGCCCAAACTGTTTATTCTTGATAATCTAATCCTCTGGAAAGAGACTCCAGGTGTGTAATTACTATTCATTCCCTCCCAAAACCATCTTCTGTGACAGAGTAGCTTCATGTTAGAACAGTCCGCATTGTTTTAAACTAAATAATTTTCATCCAATCACCCACCGTCTCCACAGATACATCGTAAATCTTATTGTTAAACACATGCCAATCCTCATTCAGCTCATACATGACGTCAGAATCATATACATTTCTTATTGGTTAACATGAATCAGATCATACTTGACGTCAGAATCATATACATTTCTTATTGGTTAACTTGAACTATTCAGTTTCAAACTCCATGTGGAGTATATAACCTTGATATTCAGTGAAAATATAAGTTAAAGAGATGGCTATTTGTCTTTGATCATACTTTATTGATAAAACGTTTAGCATGCTGTGAAGAAATAAGATATACATTGAAAGAATTATATAAGAAATGCATGTAATTTCCAATAAATTATTTGTTGGAGAGTGGGAAACATGTGTTTGGTTATGTCGAAGTATAAAAAGTAAGGCTAAATAAGGAGATAGGAAATTAAAATGTGTGTACCAGAGAGATGTCTTTGAACATGCATAAGGGAAAAAAGTTAGTTTAATGTTTAGATTTCTGATGAGCACTGAGGGACTTAGAAAAAAACTTACACAGTGTCTATGAAAAGTGTTGTAGAAATGTCTGAATGCAGTGTGAGAGCATGAATTCAGTGTAAATAAAGACTTTCAGTCTTCGTTAGGGAGATATTTTGTGTGACAAATGTATTTAGAGGGTTGGTTAATAGCTTTAAATGTTTGTTAGAAGTAATATACATGAATTTTGCTTTGATATGTCAAGTATATCAGTGTGTGTAATGTTAAAATTTTAAAATTAACTGGTCTTAGTTGGTTACAATTGTTGTGTATGCGAGCAAATATGAATGTGTTTGGTTGTATGTGAAGCATCACTGAGTCGTTATACGTACTTTACCACGTGTATAAGCGAGGAAGTAGAAAAAATTCAAAGTCCTATGAGTGAGAGTTGGTTTCCATGACAATTTCACGAATGCGGACAGCATGGTGATGTAGTTATGTGGGTTTGTATGCGCATGTGTATGTGTTTATGTGAGAAAAAATAGAAAATAAAAACAAAATAAAAGAAGAAATAATTTATTTACGAATAAAAAGAGAGAAAAAAGAAATAAAAAAGAAAAAGAAAAAAGAAAAATAGAAATAAAAAGAAAAAAAGAGAACAAAAAAAAAAATAAAAACAAAAAAGGAAAAATAGTAAAAAACAGAGATATTTTTTTAAGTTAAATAAATTTTTTTTAAAAAAAATATCAAGTCAGGTCTAGAATGTAGATAAAGAAGAAGTATGACGTCATATTATTTTAAATTCGTTTTTGAAAGTGTTCAAATGACACGTGATGATGACGTCATGAATGTTTATGCATACGTTTGCGCACCTCATTGTGATATTCCGCGTGAGGATTCAAAGTTATAAGGAGAAAATTTGTAGTCATAGTTTCATGAATGTCTATACCATGACGTGTCACAAGGCAAGGTGTGTATGTGTGTGCACGCATGTATCCCTATAGAATCCCTTTGCCCAAATTGACAGATACCACGATGAAAGATACCAAGATGGCCTAGCAAGAATGTCTCACGCTAGTGGATGTTAGGAAAAAAAGTTTGAAAGTGTTAGGAAAAAAAGCAAGCGTGACGTCACAAGGTAAGGTATGTGTTTGGGCGTATGCGTAGATGATGTCCTGATTGGCTCACGTCTGTATACGGATGTAACCAATGAGATATTGTCTTACACTCAGTGCCTGCTTCGCTGACATTGGCACTTCCCTCTCACCAAGTAGGTGAAATGGCTTAGCATGGATGCCATATACTAGAAAATGTTAGAAAAGTGTTGGAAAAAATAGCATGACGTCATAAGGTAAGGTGTGTGTGTGTGGACGTATGCGTAGGTGAATGAATATACTTTATTGTATTACATTTAAAAAAAAAAAGGAAAATTATTTTAGTTATAGCTTTGTAAAGAAAACATAATTAGAATGTATTAAATTAACATGGAATAAAAATAAAATGCCAAAGTGAAATAAATAAATAAATGGAAATGGAAATTTTGGAAAAATTGATGTTCACGACTTAAAGGTCATTTTCGCGCTTGTATTAGAAAGCTCTCTTGGCCTGGTTGGTAACATCGTGGAAAAACATCCCTGAGGTCATTCGTTCGAATCTACTTTCGGAAATTTTTTTCCTTCAAAATTTAAAAGTAAAGAGAAAAAAAAAATCTATAAAATAAATAGTCACTGATAAAACTTAATAGAAAATGAAATTTTTTAAAGTTTGTTTAAAAGAAAATGGAAATTTTAATGTTGTTTAAGGCATGTCTAAAATATTTAAGGTTATTATTATTATTATTATTATTATTATTATTATTATTATTATTATTATTATTATTATTATTATTATTATTATTATTATTATATAATCAAAATTTTGAAGTTTATTTTTTGAAAAAAAATCTACGGCAATGAAAAATCATGTTTTCAGAAAAAAAAATACGTCACTCGTATATTTGGCGGTTGTCATAGCAACAATAACAACAACAAATGTTGGCACTGGCTCCCCCTTCGATATTCGGGCCTTACTACTATATATAATATATATATATATATATATATATATATATATATATATATATATATATATATATATATATATATATTATATATTTATATATATATATATATAATGAAATGAGCCATGATTCCTCATATTTATATCAAGTTATTATTAAATGATGAATAATTAATGATGTCTTATAAAAGGAACAAAGGAATGCCGGAATAAAGCATCCCTATAAGGATAGATTATATTAAAAACAAACTTGATGATTGGTAGATTCAAAAGAGAGTGCCAGTGAGAAAGGAGGAAGCGCAGACAAGAGGGTCAGTAAAGCCACGACATTGCGCTATGAAAGAAGTGTCGAAAACACCTTACTTCTAAACAAAGTAAATAAAGCTTGATATAAACTGAATGAAGTGGGACTTTGACATGCTTTGCAATCAGAACTTGCATAGGTAGTGCTCAATAATCTGTAGAAATATGACTAACCTTGTCTGAATTCCGTAGTAGTGAAGAAAGAATAATATTTAGGTAATGATGAAAATCTGACGGTGCTCTACTGTTAAGTTTGAGAAATAAACATGATAAGTGAGCAAACTTATTTTTAATCCTATACTTCTTAATGAATTGAGCAATTGCAGGGCAATTGCAAATTTTGGTGACCAAAAGAGTACCACTTGCAATATTGCAACATTGAATATTGCATGGACAATTGATTTTTTGGGGGGAGCCACAGAAGAGAAAAAAAAGTGAATGTGAAACAAACAGACACTTAAGAAAATAGAGAAAAGTGCAATATCGAGGAGATTTCAAGGAAAGACGGATTAAATAATGCCACGCATTAGAAAAACTCCTTAAAGGCAAAATCCTACTAGAGAAAGGGGTAAAAGAAACCTCGCCAAAGACGTTTCCTATTCCGACGTATCTAACAGAAGGCAAATGCCCTCTTCACCACCAAGACAATGCTTTTACGAGAAGAATTCTTCCTCCCAGCCACAACTTTCAGCACACAAGCAGAAGTAATAGAATCTCTCAACTCCCCTAATTCTCCCCCACGAAAGAAATTCACCTAACATTGCCATTATATTTAAGCGATTTCCCTTGGTTTGACCGAAATAGATGCAATCAACTGGGTAAATATTCCATCCATGACCATAAAGAGAAGGTTAAATTGTTATCTAGCTATATTACCCACTACACTAATTGCGAAATTAACCTTCCCTTTGAGCAACAACTGTTAGAGATTTAGGCTACAGGATATAGAATTCCACATATGCAACATGCTTCAGAGAGAGTGAGCATGCTCAGTTTTTCAAACCTGTGCTAAAGCCAGACAAGAAAATCCATCCGATTATTTGGAAGCGAGTTTGAAATACATTGGGAACACTATTATTATGCATTTCTGTTGAACAACTAAACGAAGTTCATGAGAGAACTATTTTTATCAGAGAAATTTTGCCAACCCCATATTCAAATTTCGTTGCAAACTATGATCGAAAATGCACCAATAGAAGAAATAATGCTAGTCGCATACCGTATGTATCGAATGTTTTGCACCCCGAGGGAATCGAAAAACCCTTCTTCCCCACGGAACAAAGGATGGGGGACAAACATTCACCTTGCAGGAAGGCATAATGCGTGAGACGGCCAAATCCAGTGAATTTGAAAGAATTAAAGACATCAAATGTAAAAGGGAGTTAACCAAAAGTCGTTCAGTAATTATGAAGCAAATTAATTATCTTTCGAGAAACATAAATTATTAGCCGAAAAAATGTACAGCGAATGGTATGAAAGGGAAAATTCAGGAGTATGCGTAGAATTTCCTAGACTTGGCAGAAACATAAGTGCGAGGAGATATAGCAACGCCCCCAGAAAAATGCAGAAACTCAAACAGATAGAGAGACCTTTGCTTCTATCATCGACAATACGGATATAAATAATAGATGTCAATTCGGACAATGTACTATGGCACCCCTATTAAAAAAAGAAAATAAACCAATGAGAGGACCAACTACACCGCTAAAATTGACAATTCGAGTAAAGTCGACGCCCAATAGACCTCATAATCATAAAGAGAAGCAGACAGTAAGATTTTCGGGCGTCGTCGACGTCATAACGCTTAATGGAACATTCACTTGACGTTACGTAGAAAATTGAACGTTGACGATAACAGAAAGAAGTTAACTAATAATGATTCCTTAAAAGAGTATAATAATAATAATAAGTAATAATAATAATAATAATAATAATAATAATAATAATAATAATAATAATAATAATAATAATAATAACAATAATAATTATAATAATAATAATAATAATAAGAAGAAGAATAATTATGACAATAAAAATAATAATAATAATTATAATTATAATAATTATAATAATAATAATAACAATAATAATAATAATAATAATAATAATAATAATAATAATAATAATAATAAGTATAGCAATAATAATAATAAAAATAATAAAAATAATAATAATAATAATAATTATCTTTATTCATTCCTTCAGTTACAAAAATTGTGCTAACAAAAATCAGATGATTTATGTCTATTAATACAAAGCTAAAATGGGCTTCTTGAGGGACGAATTAGTCCTTTGAGCTCAGAAAATTAATACTAAATTAATCAATCATTATTAAATTGAAATTTATTACTAGGAAGGAGACACTGGATGCTTAAACTATTTTTGTCATAATCTTAAAGTAAAGAACTTCTTTAAAGATAATAATAAAGATAACAATGGAAAGGAATGACTAACAATAATAACATCAAAATATTTGGAAGCTAATAGTTATTACAGTAATGATGGTACCAATTAATGATAATAATAAGAACAATAATAATAAAATAATAATAATAATAATAATAATAATAATAATAATAGTAATAATACTTGATGATGATAATAATGATAATATAAATTAATAATGAAAAAAAAATAAAAAAAAAAAAAAAAAAAAAAAAAAAAAAAAAAAAAAAAAAAAAAAAAAAAAAAAAAAAAAAAAAAAAAAAAAAAATAATAATATAATAATAATAATAACTATAACAACAAAATAATAATAATAATAATAATAATATAATAATAATACTTGATGATGATAAAAAAAAAAAATAAAAAAAAAAAAAAAAAAAAAAAAAAAAAAAATAAAAAAAAAAAAAAATAATAATAATAATTATGATAATAATAATAATAATAATAATAATAATAATAATAATAATAATAATAATAATAATAATAATAATAATAATAATAATTTTTTTTTAATAATAATAGTAATAATAATATTAATATCAATAATAATAATAATAAAAATAATAATAATAATAATAATAATGATAATATATAATTTTTAATCATAATAGCAATAACAATAATAATAAATAATAATAATTAATAATAATAATAAAAATAATAAAAAAAAAAAAAAAAAAAAAAAAAAAAAAAAAAAAAAAAAAAAAAAAAAAAAAAAAAAAAAAAATAAAAAAAAAAAAAAAAAAAAAAAAAAAATAAAAAAAAAAAAAAAAAAAAAAAAAAAAAAAAAAAAAAAAAAAAAAATAATAAAAAAATAATAATAATTAATAATAATAATAATAATAATAATAATAATAATAATAATAATAATAATAATAATAATAATAATAATAATAATAATTATATGATAGCAACTCTGTCAAAGTTGGGAATAAGTGATGTGAATCTGGCTAATGGGAACCTTCTTTAGTGTTTTGATAGAAAGTGATCTTTGTCATGTTTTTGAAAAGTGGGAAGTGTTGCTGATTCTTGTATGTTATTTGGAAGTTCGTTCTACTGTTCAATGCCTTTTTCATTAAT
Organism: Armadillidium nasatum; assembly: GCA_009176605.1. Taxonomy (NCBI): domain Eukaryota; kingdom Metazoa; phylum Arthropoda; class Malacostraca; order Isopoda; family Armadillidiidae; genus Armadillidium; species Armadillidium nasatum. Next base: position 38,477 of record SEYY01020691.1, on the reverse strand, counting down.
ATACAAATATGATACATAAATATAATGAGCAATAATAAATATAGTAATAGCATTAATAATAATAGTAATAATAAAAGTTAATAACAATATTACCCATAATAATTTAAAGTAATGACAATAGTAGTTATAATAGTAGCTAATAATGGTAACAATTATGAGTTAACGACAACAAGAGCCCCTAAACAAAAATAATAATAGTAATAATAATAATAATAGTAGCAATATTTAAGAATAATTATAATTATAATTAAAATAAATACCATCTCCAGTAGTAATACTAGAATATAGTACAGCATTACTGTTAATGTGGGACGTCGCTAGAATTATAGGAATATCTACCGCATATGAAATTAAAAAAATAATAATAATACTAATAATAATAGTAATAATGTTAATAATAATGATAAAAAAAAGAACAGCATTAATAATAACTACTTTTTAAAACAATAATAATAATAATAATAATAATAATAATAATAATAATAATAATAATAATAATAATAATAATAATAATAATTTTAAAGTACCCATTCTTTATTTCAAGGATAATAAATAGTTCGGTGCGATGGAGACGACGAAAGTCGTTTTAAAATTTATCTTTGTGGTTAGTTTTTATGTTATGGAACTGAATTTTTTTTTTTTTTACAAGAAATAAGGTTTAAAGTAGGTGCAGATGTTGAAAGGAACAAGTTGATAAAAGATAATTATTAACAGTGGTAAATAAATAATACTAATAACAATGAGCGAAAAGCATCAGTAATAATAATAATAATAATAATAATAATAATAATAATAATAATAATAATAATAATAATAATAATAATAATAATAATAATAATAATAATAATAATAATAATAATAATAATAATAATAATAATAATAATAATAATAATAATAATAATAATAATAATAATAATAATAATAATAATAAAAATAATAGTAATAAAAAATAATGATAATAATAATAATAATAATAATAATAATAATCAAAACAATAATAAAAATAGGGATAAGAATATTAAAGTTTTAATGAAAAAATAATAAAATAATAATAATAAAAAAAAATAATAATAATAATAATAATAATAATAATAATAATAATAATAACAATAATAAGATGATAATAATAAAAAAGAAATAATAATAATAATAATAATAAAATAATAATAATAATAATAATAATAATAAAATAATTTTTTTTTTTTTTTTTTTTTTTTTTATTATTAATTTAATTTAATAATAATAATAATAATAATAATAATAATAATAATAATAATAGTAATAATAATAAGAATAATAATAATAATAATAATGATAATAATAATAATAATAAATAATAATAATATTACTAAAGATGATAATAATGATAATAAAATAATAATAATAATAATAATAGTAGTATAAATAATAAATAATAGTAAAAATAATAATAATAATAGTATAAATAATAATAAAAGTATAAATAAGAATAATAATAAAAACGACAATAAAAGTAACAATAAAATAATGATAATAATAAAAAGTACAATAATAATAATAGTAATAGCAATGATAATTATAACAATAATGATAATATAAACCAAAATAAAAGTAATAGGACTAGTATTAACTAATGATAAGAAGCGAATCAAGGAAAGTTAGTACTGGTTAAGATAATACTTTTTAATATTCAGTGTAAAAACTTTCAAAGATTTTTTATTTTTTATATCTGTTGGTAGATCGTTAAAGAGTTTTGCAGACTTAAAGGTAACCGCTTTCCTTGCTTTTTCTAGCCTATAAAACGGTGGATTAATATGCAAATTATTTCGCAGATTAATATCTCTTCGAGTTTGATTGTTACGGAAGTTATTTATTAAATAATTACAGGTTTTATTATTCATTATTTTGTGGTGTTCTTTTAGTAGAGAAAGGTTTAATTAATAAGTGATGAAACTGTAAGATTTTAAGTTTCTTAAACAAAAGTTGGGTATGTTCATTAAGAAGGCTAGCACTTAGGAGACGAATAAAGCGTTTTTGCATAATAATTACAGGGTTGATAACAAGTTTCTATGCAATCCCGTAGATTGGCAGGTAGTACAACAACTGTGAGTGTACATGGGCGTAATATATATTTTTTTAAAATATATAAGGGAATGGACTTGGCCAGTTTGACTAATATATACATATATTTCGCTAATTTATTTACTAGTTGATTAATATGTTCTTTAAATGTTAGTTTGTCATCGAAAATCACACCCAATATTTTTGCATTTGTGACTCCGTGCAGTTCAACTTGGTTTAAGTTAATTTTAATGTCTTCTTTTATACTTTTATTGCTAATAATAAGATATGATGTTTTTTGCACATTTAATGAAAGTTTATAAGAAATTATCCAAGTCATTATTTTGTTTAATGTAACCACCGTTAATAATATAATAATAATAAATAATAATAGTAATAATAATAATGTTAATATGCCTTTCAAAAGAGAGAGAGAGAGAGAGAGAGAGAGAGAGAGAGAGAGAGAGAGAAAAGGAGAGAGAGAGAGAGAGAGAGAGAGAGAGAGAGAGAATGCAAAAATAGATAGATATGTTATTTATCTATTTTTCAGTCAATAAATAAATAATAATAATTAAAATAACTAATAATTAACTAAGAAATTGTTAATTGTTTTTCTCCTTCACCATAATTAATTCATTCGAAATTTTTTATCCAATGAAAATTTAATATTTATAATAGGCAGAATATTATAATAATAATAATAATAATAATAATAATAATAATAATAATAATAATAATAATAATAATAATAATAATAATAATAATAATATTAAGAAGAAGAAGAAGAAGAAGAAGAAGAAGAAGAAGAAGAAGAAGGAAAAGAAGAAGAAGAAGAAGAAGAAGAAGAAGAAGAAGAAGAAGAAGAAGAAGAAGAAGAAGAAGAAGAAGAAGATGATGATGATGATGTTGATAATGATGATGATGATGATAATAACACCAATGTTATTTACACATAGATGAAGAGGGAGATCAAGATAGGCTGGCTTTTCTTTCCACAAATTCTATTTTCAAAACAGATTTAAATTTAAGTTATTCAACATTGTAAAAATAATAATAATAGTTTTAAACTTTTAAAATTTAGAATTACTAAAAAAAATGTGTTTGTTTCTGAAGAGGTAACACGGAAAACCATTAATTCACTAACTTTTGCAGCTTGAGAGTTTGAAAGTATATAAGACTGGCATTTATACGAAGGTTTTAAAATGAAGTGTGTCAGAAAGGACCAAGAGATGTTCTTTCTTGCAGTAGAAAGACTTCAGATGACCATATAAGGAATCTTAGGCAAATGCTCTGGAAAAGTTTATATGGGAGGGAGTATTCTAGATTGTTTTGAGATGAATAAAATTTAATTATTTTATTAAATCAGCGCTTACAAATCATTTGAATTTTATTTTAAATGTTTATTATATGAGAATATTATATATATATATATATATATATATATATATATATATATATATATATATATATATATATATATATATATATATATATATATATATATATATATATATATATATATATATATATATATATATATATATATATATATATATATATATATATATATATATATATATATATATATATATATATATATATAATATATATATATATATATATATATATATATATATATATATATATATATATTATATTATAATTATTAAAATTTAGTAGATAAAGAAACGGCTGTAGCTAGAATCATTGGAGAATAGGTAGCTCTGGAATCTAAATGGTAAGTTGTTAGTTTCCGGAGATCAATTACCTCTTGAAATTTTCAGAGAAAGGTTTCTTTATTTGATATTCTCTAACATAACGTCGTTTTTAATAATCACTTCAATTGATTCTATTTGTGATATTTATAATTCGAGTAACTTAATCCTCTTAGCGAGGTAATTGTGCATTAATATATACATTTAGAACAGAATATCTGAAGGCCTGTAAAATTTTGTGTTTTGTTGTGATTGAGTTTGGTGTTTTTGTGATGTGTAATGCTGCGTATAAGTGAGTTTTGTGTTTGGAGTGATGGAGTTTGGTGTTTTTGTGATTTCTTATACTGGTTCTAAGTGTTTTTGTGATTTATGTGATTGAGCTTGGTGTTTTTTGTGGTTAGTGCCTTTGAATTTTTTTTTTGCTTTTGTGACGTGCTGATGAATTTAGGTGTAATTTGTGATTTGTATGATTGAAATTAATGTTTTTGTGACTTGTGATGCTGGACTTATGCGAGTTTTGCATTTTTGAGTGCCTAAGTGTGGTGTTTTTGTGGCGTGATGATGTAGCTAAGTGTTTTTTTGTGATTTGTGATTGAAATTAATGTTTTTGTGTTTTGCGAAGCTGATAATGAGTAAATTATCGTGGCTTGTGTGATTGGGAATGGTGTTTTTGCGATCTGCGATGATTAAATTAAGCGAAATTTGTGATTTTATGTGTTTGAGTTCTGATGTTTTTTGTGGTTTGCGATACTGGTGATGAGTAAATTTCGCACTTTTTTCTGCTTGAGTTTGTTGTTTTTGTGATCTGTGATATTGAAATTAAGTGAGTTTTGTGCTTTGTGCTTTGTGCCTTTGAATTAGTTGCTTTTTGTGGTTTGGGATGCTGATGATGAGTGAATTTTGCACTTTATGTGTTTGGGATTTGGTGGTATTGTGATCTGTGATGATGAAATTAAGTGAATTTTGTGTTTTATATGCTTAAGTCTGATGCTTTTGTGACTTGTGATGATGGAATTAAATGCATTTTTGTGCTATGTGATTAGGTTTGCTGTTTTTGTGACTTGTGATGATGGATTTAAGTGATTTTTGTGGCTTGTGTGATTGAGAATGGTGTTTTTTGTGGCTTGTGTTGTTGAAATTAAGTGAACTTTGTGTTTTGTGTGCTTGAGTCTGATGTTTTGTGACTTGTGATGATGGATTTAAGTGATTTTTACGGCTTGTGTGATTGAGAATGGTATTTTTTTTGTGTGTGTGTTTTGTCTTTGAATTTGGTGTTTTGGTGACTTGTGCTGATGAACTTAGATATTTTTGTGATTTGTGTGCCTGAATTTGGTGATTTTGTGGCTTGTGTTGTTGAAATTTTGTGTTTTATTTGCTTAAGTCTGATGTTTCTATGGTTTGTGGTGCTGGAGTTTTTTTTATTTATTTATTTTTTTTTTTGGAATTGTGTGATTGAGTTTAGTATTTTTTATGTGACTTATGCTGATGAACGTAGGTATTTTTGTGATTTATGTGCTTAAGTTTTTTTCTGTGCTTGAGAGTGGTGCTTTTTGTGGAATGTGTTGTTGGAGTTGTGGGTGTGTGTGTGCTTTTTTTGTGATTTGTTCCTTTGGGATAGGTGTTTCTATGACTTGTGGTGCTGGAAATAAGTGTTTTTGTGAATTGTATCTTTGAATTTGGTGTTTTGTGACTTGTGCTTAAGAATTAGGGTGAATTTTATGCTTTTATTTGCTTGACTCTGTTGTTTTTGTAGTTTTTGATAGTGAAGTTAAGAGTTTTTTTGTATTTTGTGCTTTAGGATTTGGTGTTTTTTGTGACTTTTGATGGTGGAATTAAGTGAGTTTTGTATTTTATGTGCTTGAGTTTGTTGTTTTTGTGGCTTGTGTTGATGAAGTTAAGAGTTCTTTTGTGTTTTGTGTTTCTAAAAATGATTTTTTTTTTTGTTACTTGTGATGATGGATTTAAGTGAATTTTGTATTTTGCGTGTGTGAGTTAGATATTTTTGTGGTCTGTGATGATGAAATTAAGTGAATTTTGAGTTTTGCGAGATTTAGCTTGTCATTTTTGTGGCTTGTGGTAATGGTGTTAAGTTTTTTTGTTTTTGTGTCTTTGAATTTGGTGTTTTTGTGACTTGTGATGATGGAGTTGAGTTAAGTGATTTACGTGCATGAGAAATGATGTTTTTGCGACCTGCGGTGATGGAGATAAGTGAATTTTGTGCTTGAGTTTGGTGTATTTGGGGCCTGTGATGATGGATTTACGTGTATTCTTTTTTGTGAATTGTTTCCTTGGGTTTGGTGTTTTTGTGACTTGTGATGATGAAATTATGCGAATTTTGTGTTTTGTGTACTTGAGTTTGGTGTTTCTATGGTTTGGGGTGATGGAGGTAAGAGCTTTATATATTAATATATATATATATATATATATATATATATATATATATATATATATATATATATATATATATATATATATATATATATATATATATATATATGGCTTTAAAACTGATTGAACAATTTCAAAATAAAATTTCCGTGTTTTTAAATTCAAATTATTTCCCCGACTTCAAGAAGCACCACTGGAGGATAATTAATACATCAAAACATAATTAAAAAGAGTCAGAACTGAAAATAAGGTAGTAAATTTTAATATTCAAATTTTCTTGAAGAAAAACTGAAAAAAAATTTAACACGTCTGCAATAGATTTTCTTCTTAGTTTTCAACATGAAAAGTGATCTTTTTGATTATGGAACATAAGCTATATTTTCTTTTCTTTTTTCTTCAGTGTGTTTTCTTTGCCTCTTTACGATTTCAAAGGATAAAATATATATATATTATATATATATATATATATATATATATATATATATATATATATATATATATATATATATATATATATATATATATATATATATATATATATATATATATATATATATATATATATATATATATATATATATATATATATATATATATATATATATATATATATATATATATATATTATATATATATATATATATATATATATATATATATATATATATATATATATATATATATATATATATATATATATATATATATATATATATATATATATATATATATATATATATATATATATATATATATATATATATATATATATATATATATATATATATATATATATATATATATATATATATATATAGAGTACCCGACAGCCAAAAGTGGAGTCTAGATATATTCGTTGCAATTGCATAATATATATATATATATATATATATATATATATATATATATATATATATATATATATATATATATATATATATATATATATATATATATATATATATATATATATATATAATATATATATATATATATATATATATATATATATATTATATATATATATATATATATATATATTATATATATATATATATATATATATATATATATATATATATATATATATATATATATATATATATATATATATATATATATATATATATATATATATATATATATATATATATATATATATATATATATATATATATATATATATATATATATATATTATATATATATATATATATATATATATATATATATATATATATATATATATATATATATATATATATATATATATATATATATATATATATATATATATATATATATATATATATATATATATATATATATATATATATATATATATATATATATATATATATATATATATATATATATATATATATATATATATATATATATATATATATATATATATATATATATATATATATATATATATATATATATATATACATATAAACCAAACAAAATGCATACATATCCGGGTGCATACACTCAAATATATTATATATATATATATATATATATATATATATATATATATATATATATATATATATATATATATATATATATATATATATATATATATATATATATATATATATATATATATATATATATATATATATATATATATATATATATATATATATATATATATATATATATATATATATATATATATATATATATATATATATATATATATATATATATATATATATATATATATATATATATTATATATATATATATATATATATATATATATATATATATATATATATATAATATTATATAATAAGTCAATTAGAGGCAAAAGTTTGAGCGAAGAGTTCAGCATTAGAGGAAGGTAAAATAGAAGTTGTGGAGTCGAAGATACTAAAGGATGGAAAGAAAAAGCCAAGTTGGAGTTGATATTTTCTGCAAAATGTCAGAAAAAGCGAGAGGAAGAAAGAACAGAATGATTATTGCATTTTTACGGAAAAAGAGTTTTTAGTGTTACGAAAGATAGATTTGCACGATTCGGGGATGAAATATAAGTTGTGTGATTTTCTGAAGTTTGAAAACGACGATGATCCGTGAAAGGAAAATCCCTGCGGCTTTAGGCACTAGAACAAGCAGTGTTAAACCAACGTTTATTAGGTTTAGTAGAAATGAAAGAAAAGGGAAGATACACCTCCATGCCAGAGAGAATCACCTCGGTAATGCATTCTGCATTATTACGAAAGCAATAATCATTCCACTGAAAATCAAAGAAGTACCAACGAAAGTCCGATCAGCTTGCGGCACCGAAATGTCAAAAACGTTTCCTTTTAATAGAAGGGGGTCTTTCCTGCGGAAGACTTGATGAGATAGAAGAGGATACAGAGATAAGAAGGTGATTGGAGGAACCCAGAGGATAAAAGATTTAACTGTATAAGGAAAAGAATTAGAAGCTAGAAAAAGATCTAGAATGATGGGTTCATCTCAAAAACGATTAGGGATATGAGTAGGTACCTGCACCAACTGCACAATATCGTTTTGGATAGAGAAATGGTAGGTACGTTCACTGGCTATTTCATAAGAACTAGAACAAAGCCATTGGCGGTGCTAGAAGAAAGCCACCGGCTAACATTGAAATCACCTAATATGATAATTTCAGAGAAAGGTGAAGAAGAGAGAATGTGCTTTTTTTTTGGAGTTTAGATAGTCGAAGAATTTGGAACAGTCAGTAGAATTAGGAGATAAATTAACAGAACAAATGAATTTTGTCGTAGAATGGGAAGAGAATCTGAGCCATAATTTGGAAAATTAGGAAGATCCCACAATAGAAACACGAGAACAAACGGCATCGTTTCGCACGTATGCACAACAATATATATATATATATATATATATATATATATATATATATATATATATATATATATATATATATATATATATATATATATATATATATATATATATATATATATATATATATATATATATATATATATATATATATATATATATATATATATATATATATATATATATATATATATATATATATATATATATATATATATATATATATATATATATATATATATATATATATATATATATATATATATATATATATATATATATATATATATATATATATATATATATATATATATATATATATATATATATATATATATATATATATATATATATATATATATATATATATATATATATATATATATATATATATATATATATATATATATATATATATATATATATATATATATATATATATATATATATATATATATATATATATATATATATATATATATATATATATATATATATATATATATATATATATATATATATATATATATATATATATATATATATATATATATATATATATATATATATATATATATATATATATATATATATATATATATATATATATATATATATATATATATATATATATATATATATATATATATATATATATATATATATATATATATATATATATATATATATATATATATATATATATATATATATATATATATATATATATATATATATATATATATATATATATATATATATATATATATATATATATATATATATATATATATGTCTATGCTCGCACTTCTCATTCCCGCGACTCCCTTATCACATTACCACAAACATACAAGCACTTACTCGTACATTACCTTTAAAATAACAACTACAGTGGCGAAACATAAAACTGCCTCAGAGATGCTTCGAGAGATGGCATCCAAAGAATGCTTTCATCCACTCCTTCCCACATCACCACTTGGGAGTTGGTGACCTCCGGTGATGGGTTTGGTGCCACCAAGACCTCTATGCCGACTTGCCCTGGTGCACGATCTTCCTTTTTCATTAACTGTTGCATCATTTGAAGTCTCTTTACTAATTTCCACTTTGTCTAACACCACCCTTCTTACTCTAGAACTAATCTTTTATTCTTAACCGAAACAGGTGTTTGAGTGCTCTGACAGCAAGCCCTGCTCTGTTTCCTCCTACTGTCGCTATCCTCAATTTTCAGCTAAGGGCGGATATTGCTCATATGCTCGCAATGATGTTTTCTGTTCTCCTGTCTCTAAGTTGGAGTCTTCTGAATTCTGTACTTTATGGCTTAAACATTCTTGCAACTCTACAACTAAATTTAAATGTTCTGTCTATTTCTCTAATAACTCTACTGACTATGCAAAATTCTTCAACAATCTTAACTTCAAAATAGGACACATTCTTTCTTCCTCTCCTTTCTCCGAAATCATTAATAAGGTGATTTCAATGTTCACTACGGCCAATGGCCTTCATCTAATTCTCATGATTCAGCTGATGGATTTTATTGCCAATTTTCTACCCAGAATAACCTTGCTCAGTTGGTTCATCTCCATTTCCTTATCGCTTACCGTCTTGGTGATGAACCAAACATACTTGATTTTTTCCTAACTTCTTATCATTCTTCTTACACTGTTAAACTCTTTCCTCCTCTGAGTTGATCCTATCACCTTCTTATCTCTGTATCTTGTCCTGTTTCTTCAAGTCTACCGCAAGAACGGCCCCTCCTTCGGCGAGGAGACGTTTATGGCATTTCGGTGCCACTAACTCGTCTGACTTGCGTTTATACTTTTCTGATTTCCCATGGAATGATTATTGTTTCCGTGGTAGTGGTCTGTGGGAATATGCAGAGCACATAACCGAGGTGATTCTCTCTGGCATGGATGCGTACATTTCATATTCTTTCCCTTCTACTAAACCTAACAAACCTTAGTTTAACTCTACTTGTTCTCGTGCTATCCGTCGCAGAGATGCTGCCTTCAGGGACTACCGTCGTCTTCAAACTCCAGAAACTCATGCAACTTATATATTATCCCGGAATCGTGCAAAATCTATTCTTGGTGATACCAAAAACTCTTTTCTTCTATGTCTCTCGCATTCCAAATTGGGGCAGAGAGAACATGGTAGTTTTCAGTGCCACCAAAACTTAATTTCTCCATCCTTCTACTCGACACAATCTTCCACACAACTATGATATCTTCTTCGAAAACACACAACTCAAACCTTCACCTCTCCTTAATATTCTTGGTGTTTCTTTATCTAGTGATCTTTCTTGGAAAGATCACATTATTTCTCTTTCTATACAAGCTTCAAAGTGGTCAGTGCTCTAAGGCGCCTTCAGTATTTCTTCACCATAGCCCAGTTGCTTGCTCTGTATAGGGGTATTGTTCGCCCCTCTATGGAGTATGCGTCACACATCTGGTATTTTTCCACTCATACAGCTATCCATGAGAAGGTGGAGTCTAGGGCTTTTCGTCGTATCAATTCTCCTTCTCTCACTAATTCTCTCCAATCTCTTTCTGTGTTCGAATTGTTGCGTCACTCTCTCCATACTATCGCTATTACAATGAACACGGCTCTTCTGAACTCTCTTGTCGCATACCTCCTCCATTGAGAAGGACTCATGCGAACTCGTCTTTCTACACAGTCTCATCCTTTATCTATCCAACTCTCTGACACCAGACTTAACCGCTATGTTCAAACTTTCATGTAATCTACTTGTAAAGTCTGGAACACACTCCCTTCATCTATTTTCCCAACTTCCTATAACCTACACACCTTCAAACGTCGTGTATCAGGTCACATCGGCTTTTAATTTGACCAGGTTTCCCTGTTTTCCCCTATCTCTGGTGGTAATTTTGATAGACTACAGGCCTTTGACCACCAGTTTTGAGATAATATATATATATATATATATATATATATATATATATATATATATATATATATATATATATATATATATATATATATATATATATATATATATTAAAACGACTTTTAAAGAGAACTAATTCACTCGTGCTCTATTATTAATAGTAACTATAAAACCACTAAATAAAACAATAAAAATAATAAAAAGTTAAAATTAAGGGGAATTAACTAAGTGTTAAAACCGGCAAAAGCAGAAATAGAAATAAAAATTTAAAACACACAATATTTCAAGGAACTATGTCCTCCTCATCTGGTGCGACAAGATTAAAAGAAGTTAAGAAAAAAAGCTTTTTTTAAACTTTTTTTAATCTTGTCGCACCAGATGAGGAGGACATAGTTCCTTGAAATATTGTGTGTTTTAAATTTTTATTTCTATTTCTGCTTTTGCCGGTTTTAACACTTAGTTAATTCCCCTTAATTTTAACTTTTTATTATTTTTATTGTTTTATTTAGTGGTTTTATATATATATATATATATATATATATATATATATATATATATATATATATATATATATATATATATATATATATATATATATATATATATATATATATATATATATATATATATATTTTATGTCTCCTCTGGTGGGCAAAGGCCGGCGGCCTACCAAATTCCACCAGAGTTTGGGGAACATTCCGGATCCAGATCGCTAATGGCCAACGTGACCCGATACACGGCGTTTAAAAGTGTGCAAGTCACAGGAAGTTGGGAAAACAGATAAAGGGAGTGTGTTCCAGACTTTACCAGTAGAGTACATGTAAGAGTGAGCATAGCGGTTAAGTCTGGGGTCGGAGAGTTGGACAGAGAAAGGATGGGAATGTGGAGAAAGTCGTGTCGCACGAGCTCTTCTTAATGGAGGAGGTATGCGACGTGCGAGTTCAGAAGATCAATGTTCGTTGTAATAGCGATAGTATAGAGAAAGTGACGCAACAATTCGACGGGAAGAAAGAGATTGGAGAGAGTTAGTAAGAGCAGGAGAATTGATGAGACGAAAAGCGCTAGACTCCACCTTTTCTAGAATAGCTGTGTGTGTGTGGAACCACCCCAGATGTGAGAGGCGTACTCCATACAGGGGCGAACAACACCCCTATACAGAGCAAGCAACTGGGGTGGCGTAAAAAAACCACGAAGGCGTCTCAGAACACCCAACCTCTTAGAAGCTTGTTTAGAAAGAGAAATATTGTGATCTTTTCAAGAAAGATCACGAGAAAAGGAAACTCTGAGAATATTGAGGACAGATAAAGGTTTGAGTTGAATGTTTTCGAAGAAGTTATCATAGTTTTGTGGAAGATTATGTCGAGTAGAAAAATGGAGGAATTGAGTTTTTGAGGCATTGAAAACGACCATGTTTTCTCTGCCCTAATTTGAAATACGAGAAAGATCAGAGGTCAGTTGCTCCAAGGCCATCCTTCTTGAATCTATCAACTGCTATTGGAAGGGACGTCTTTCAAATTGAAAGGAGTAATGAAGGGTGGAGTCATCGGCATAAGAGTGTATAGGAGACGAAGTAATAGAGAGAAGGTCATTGATGAAAATTAGAAAAAAAGTTGGAGAAAGGACAGATCCTTGAGGAACACCACTATTTATAGATTTATAGGAAGAACAGTGGCCTTCTACAACAGCTGCTCTAAAACGAAAGGAAAGGAAATTAGAGATAAGGTCACAGAGAGAAGGATAGATTCTGAAAGAGGGAAGTTTGGAAATCAAAGCTTTGTGCCAGACTCTATCGAAAGCTTTCGATATGTCTAGGGCCACAGCGAAAGATTCACCGAAACCCCGAAGAGCGGAGGACCAAGAGTCAGAAAGTAGGGAAAGAAGATCACCAGTAGAACGTTCTTTACTGAAAACCATACTGGCGATCAGAGATAAGATTAGAAGAATTGAGATGTTTCCAAATCTTCCTGTTAAGGATAGATTCGAAAACTTTAGAGGGCTGAGAGGGCTCCCCCTTCTTCGGTACAGGTTGAATGAGCGCACGTTTCCAGCAAGAAGGGAAGGTCGAAGTAGAAAGGCAAACACGAAATAGTTTACCAAGGCAAGGTGCAAGCTCGGAAGCACAAGTTTTGAGAACCGCAGGAGGAATACCATCAGGACCATACGTCTTCTTAGTGTTAAGCTCAGAGAGAGCAGAAATAACATCTTTAGAAGAAATTACAATATTAGGCATAAATGAGTTGGAGGGGGTTGAAGGAGGGGGAATAGCTCCGGAATCGTCTAAGGTAGATTTAGTAGCAAAAGTTTGTGCGAAGAGTTCAGCTTTAGTAGAAGGTAAAATGGCAGTTGTGCCATCAGAAGAGACTAGAGGAGGGAAAGAGGAAGAAGCAAAGTTAGAGTTGACATTTTTTTGAAAAATGCCAGAAAGGTCGAGAGGAAGAAGAGCCTGAAAGATTATTGCATTTGCGGCGGAGAAAAGAGTTTTTGGTATCTCGAAGAATAGATTTTGCACGATTCCAGGATGAAATATAAATTGAATGAGTTTCAGGAGTTTGAAGGCGACGGTAATCTCTGGAGGCAGCATCCCTACCGCGAATAGCACGAGAACAAGTAGAGTTAAACGAATGTTTGTTAGGTTTAGTAGAAGGGAAAGAATATGGAATGTACGTCTCCATGCCAGAGAGAATCACCTCGGTTATACGCTAAGCACACTCCGAGGGACTCCTCCCACGAAAGGAAAAATCATTCCATGTGAAATCAGAGAAGTACAACCGCAAGTCAGACCAGTTAGCAGCACCGAAGTGCCACAAACGTCTCCTCGCCGAAGGCGGGGGCCGTTCTTGCGGAAGACTTGAAGAGACAGGACAAGATACAGAGATAAGAAGGTGATCGGATGAACCCAGAGGAGGAAAGAGTTTAACAGTATAAGGAGAAGGATAAGAAGTAAGGAAAAGATCAAGAATGTTGGGTTCATCACCAAGACGGTCAGGGATACGGGTAGGGAGTTGCACCAACTGCTCAAGGTTGTTCTGGATAGAAAAGTTGAAGGCGAGTTCACCTGCTGGATCATGAGAACTAGATGAAAGCCATTGGCGGTGGTGAACATTGAAATCACCTAAAACGATTATTTCGGAGAAAGGAGAAGAAGACAGAATGTGCTCTATTTTGGAGTTTAAATAGTCGAAGAATTTTGGATAATCAGGTGAGTTAGGAGATAAATAAACAGAACAAATAAATTTAGTAGTAGAATTGCAAGAGAGCTTTAAGCCATAAAGGTAGAAAATTCAGGAGACTCCAAATTAGAGACACGAGAGCAAATAACATCATTGCGAATATATGCGCAACAACAGCCTTTGGCTGAAAATTGAGGATAGAGACAGTAGGAGGTAACATAATAAGGTTTGCTGTCAGCACACTCAAGCACCTGAGTTTCGGTTAGAAACAAGAGATGAGGTTTAGAAGAAGAGAGATGGTGTTCGACAAAGGGGAAATTAGTTAAAAGACCGCGAATGTTGCAGAAATTAATGAAAAAAGAAGACCGTGCACCGGGGCAAGCCGGACGCCGGGTCATGGCGGCACCATCCCCAATCATCGGAGGCCACCAACTCCCAAGTGATGATGGGGTGAGGGGTGGATGAGGGGCATTCTTTGGATGCCACCCCTCGAAGCATCTCCGAGCAGCTGTAGGTGTCGCCATTTTGATCTCCTTTATAAAGGTAATGTAAGAGTAAGCGCTTGTAAAATGTGGGAACGTGTGAAGAATAGGGGTGGAGAGGTAGTTGGAGCATAGACACTCCAGAGTGGGGCGGAGGTACGCTAGAGACCCTCAGAGAAGGTGAAACGCGAAAAGGAACGAACCAAAGGGCAACGGAGTGAAACAGAATGGTCTAGCCCATCCTATCACTCCGTGAGTTATGCCCAATGGGGGTAATTGCATCGCTTCGGACGGAGCTACGTTCTCCCCTATATAATATATATATATATATATATATATATATATATATATATATATATATATATATATATATATATATATATATATATATATATATATATATATATATATATATATATATATATATATATATATATATATATATATATATATATATATATATATATATATATATATATATATATATATATATATATATATATATATATATATATATGTATGTATGTATATATATTAGAAAAAGTCAAATCGCAGAACCAGTAGAAATGAACGCCTGACAACTTTTGCTGTATCTGCTGAGAGTTCACTTTTGCAGGAATAGGAAGAAGATTTCACCCATTGTAAATATTGGCAACAAATATTATTTTGGAATAGAACTTAAGGATCGTTAAAAGGGCTGGGCACCACATTATTTGTTGTGCAACTTGCTATGTTAAACTGATAAACTGGTGGAAAGGTAGAGGTAATTGCACATTATTTGCATTACCAATGGTATGGAAGGAAAAAATGACCCATTACAGACTGTTACTTTTCTTTGACAAATGTTCATGATTTTACAAATCAAAAATCTAAGACCACATAGTGTACCCCAATTTGCCTTCTGTAATCAGACAAATCCCACACTCCGAAACTCTTCTAATACCTACAAGACCAACAATCCAATACAATGAAACAGAAAGAGCAGAAAGTGTAACTGACTAATTTTTTTTAAAACAAAAATAAAAAAATTTAAGTGCTTATATCTATTTTTCTAGACTAATGCAAGAAATTGGGGCTAAAATTATTCAGTTAAATTTTCAGCTCATGTGGACCAGTGGTTTGGTCCCGCTATTCATATATATTATATATATAATATATATATATATATATATATATATATATATATATATATATATATATATATATATATATATATATATATATATATATATATATATATATATATATATATATATATATATATAATATTGTGCTTTGAGTCCAAATAACTCAGAAAATGGACTCAGAAAATCGTCAGAAATCAACTTAAAACCTCGGGAAAAAATTCATATACACTGGAAATTTCAGTTTAATTAATTGGTCAAATAATAAAAAAAGTTTAAAGATTGGATCCTATCGTTAAGATAATGTCATTGCATGGGCTAGTAAATATGTGGGAGACACGTAAGTTAACGTGCAAATCCAGAATACGATAGAGGTACTGAGAAGATGAACAATAACAGGTTGAACAAAAGGACAAACCGTAGTGCGGTGGAAAACAAAAGTCAAACCTAACACTACGTGGGTAATGCCAAATTAGGGATGCTTACATCGCTCTGGACAGGGATACGTTCTTTTATATATATATATATATATATATATATATATATATATATATATATATATATATATATATATATATATATATATATATATATATATATATATATATATATATATATATATATATATATATTATTTATTTGTATATTAGTGATTGTACGAGTCAAGTATCATTTGTTTATTTATTTATTTAGAATTTATTTCCTCTGAAAGATATAATTTTTTTTCAAATGATCTGGAAAACGTTTTGGCGCTCGGGCCCC
Source organism: Armadillidium nasatum (assembly GCA_009176605.1). Classification (NCBI taxonomy): domain Eukaryota; kingdom Metazoa; phylum Arthropoda; class Malacostraca; order Isopoda; family Armadillidiidae; genus Armadillidium; species Armadillidium nasatum. The sequence goes on along the minus strand of SEYY01020691.1, from coordinate 21,047 downwards.
CGGGCGCAAGGAACAAGCAGTACTCCCTGCCCCCTCCTAGTTGCGCCCTGATAGTATCCATTCCTAAATAAGTTAAAACTGTTGTATCCCATCCATGAACCCTTACATATACAGTAATGGACGGAAACACAATTTTCTTTTAAAGAAATAGGAATTATGAATAATGTGATTCGACTGCTTACAAACTACAAATCTTTCGTTTTTAGACTCAAAATTTTCCATAGTTGTTAAATATCCCTATTTTCCCTCAAAAGTACCTTTTTTTATATACTTTTCTTCTTTTATATCTTTTATATTACATACAAAGGTAAATTTAATAAATCTGCTCATGAACACATCTTGTAGGATCATTAAAGGTTTCGTTGCGATTTTCTTTTTGAATATAATGAATTCGCTTTCTCCGTCCATATCTCCTTTTAAATGGCAATTTCATTATAATCTTGTATATTTTATTACGGTTGTTAAACTGATTTAATGGTGACAAATCACCAAAGAAATTGGTGCAATTCATTAAATAACAAGAAAGCTTCCGTATGGCTTTAGCTTTTTCATATTTTATTGCTTTCCAATTATTTCGTTTATCAATATTAGAACTTGCTACCTTTCTTTCGCTTCCAAATTCTCGCATTAAAATGTTTAAGGATTTATTTTTTATAACCGATCTGTGCATTTTTACTTCCACGACTTTTTACGAGTTGCTAAGGAAGTCCTGTGGTATATTTTAATAAGTAAATAGTTTTTCAGTATCATTTTCACAATGATCTACAATCACTGACCTAAATTTCATGGAGAAACGAATGAAATGTCTTCGATCTATTTCATTAAATATTTGCGAATCAAGTTTTGGAAGAATTTACTTTACTTAATTTTTTTGAAACTTCATTCATATTTTTTTGTTGCTTTATCATTACAATCAGAAAGTTTTCTTCATTTTTACTTGGGGTAATTTTAATAGTTTGATCTTCGAAGTCACAATTTTTATTCATCTAATTGTTAAAATCTTTCGTTACAAATTCACCATTAGGTTTTATGTTTAATAGATATTTGAAGTTTACTTTCTTCAAAGAATTATTGTCACTGTAATGAGAAGATTGTTCTTCGTACTCACTAACTGTTTCAGGTGTTTCTAGTAAATATATTTTTTTTAAGTTTCTTTTCATATATTCTTTTTTGCTCTTCTTGAATGAGCTACTTTTCTTTTTTCCTTTTCAAAAAACTTTTTTGTTACCTTTTTCGTCATTTCATTTTGCTGTTTTTCAATCTCTTCTTTTAAGCGTAAAGCTTCTTCATCTGCAATATGCTGTGCTTGTGTTTTTAAAATATTTAATCTAATAGCTGATGTATGGCTAGATCGCTAATTCCCTTTCAGTTTTCATTCATATTTGAAGTACTGTGTACTATTGCCCATATTTAATTTTTTATTTCCATTTCTATTAGAAAACCAGTTATAGTTTTCTCAATAAACGTTTTAGATTCTTCATGGATTTCCGTACCATAAGCAAAATTGATACATTTCTGATTCAAATTTATCTTCGTTTTGTAAAATGTTTTTAACATTTTTCGATGAAAGTTTTAAATTTAGCGTGAAGCTTATCTAAAAGTTTCTTAACATTTTTAGTTTTAGAATCGGATTTGTGAAACAATTTTATTTCGCTTCATTTACGAGTTGTTGCAATATGCTTTCCGTTTGGGTAACTTATTTTACTTGATTAGTGTTAGCTTTTAATTTATCTTCTTTATGTGGCGGTTTTCTGAGCAGTGAAATTTAGTTAACAAAGAATGATATAAATATTATATATTATAATAAATTAAAGCTTTTGGCCTCTATTTAAAGAACTAACTTCCAGCTTTTAAGTAACTAGTGTTTTGAACTTATGAAGCGTCCAATTAAATATCTTTGAAACTATGGATTTTATTTTAAATGTTTCTAGATTGATTCTTGATTGTTAAACAGAATGGTATCTAAAATTCTTTCTTGTCACATTTATTAGCCAGCCTACAAAAAAAGGTTAAAACATTATATAATCTAGTCAACAATAATAACATTAAATATCGCTGCTTCAACTTTTTATAAACAGTAAAATAAGGCCAACATTTGAACTTCAACATTTCAAATTTGATTTAAAAATGAATCCAAAACAAATAACTACTATAAAACTCTATTCACATATTAAGTAATTTATCTATAAAATCACAACGAATACAAGCTCTTTAGAATATAACAAAATGTTCATTTACTTAACCCTTTAAATAAATGTATTTTCACTGAATGAAATTATATATCGTTGCTACATACAAAATATATTTCACATTGAACATCCGAGTACCACACAAGCAAAATAAATTAAATTCTTTTTCTCAATCACAAGGGGTATCTAAACATTGCGCAATACTAAGCTTCGTCCTTTTTTCGAAGAAAAATTACTCTTATCACTCATTTACATTCATATTCCATTTTTTAAATCTCTTTTTATCAGCTAGGTAAATATTTTCTAACCTTTTTTGCCATTCTCTTGAAATTGATGAATTACCATCACTCCTCGTAAAACAGCCCAGTCATTTACATATATAATATATTTAATCAGCCCATTTTATATCTTCGAAGGTATTATTATTATTATTATTATTATTATTATTATTATTATTATTATTATTATTATTATTATTATTATTTTATTTTTATCACTATAATTATTATTTTTATTTTCGTCTTTAGGAATATATATATGGTCATTATATCTCCAACTTTATCGAGAACCGACACACTTATCACCAAGAGGTATCGAGCTCAATCTTTTTTCTTGCGTCAAGTCCTCTTCACCTTATATTCTTAGCCTAATCCCTATTTATGATTCAATAATGCATTGGAAATTATAGCCAGTATTCACCGATTCTAGAACATAAATTCTCTGAAGCTCTCTCTCTCTTTCTCACTCTCTCTCTCTCTCTCTGCCAATTATTATTTGCTATAACTGAGCCATAACCCATCAGATACGTAATGTTTCAATGTCGAACATGGCCATGTTAAAGACAGAAATAATTTTATTTTTTTTCCACGACAACATATTCTTATCATTATAAATGTTTTTGATATACATATGGTATATTTTATATACTAAGGCTGAAGTGTTTCCTAGAGGCATCTTTACGAGGCATCTCAGTATTCATATCATTCAACAGTGTCTTGCAATTCAATCTTAACAGAACATCGCATGATTAAGTTAGCAATATTTCAACAACCAAAATAATCCTACTTAAGTTTCTCTATATATCATATATCGGAATCCACAAATTCCAATATTGAACTTAACATTTCTGCTACAGTGGCAATGTATATGCTATAAAAGCTATTTACCTTTTATAATGCACCAACATCAAAAATTACTAGCTCATAAAATCTTTTAATTTACTCATTCGTCTATTTTCTAAACTTTTCTTTCTTAGAAATAACTAACATAATTTTAAACACTTTATTTCTGAGAAACATTTTTCATGTATTTTATTTTTTATTTCGTTTATTTTTTTTTTTTTTTTTTTTTTTTACAAAAAAACTGTTGAAAAATTAACTTTCATATAATATTGTACTGTGAACGAATATTTTCTTTATTATTTTTACGAAATTTTTTAGTAAAACATATAACTTTAAAGTTTACTTAAAATTGCTGATTTAGTATCAGATATTTTACTTTATATTTATCATTCAATATCATTTTTTATTATGTCTTTACTAAAGTAATAATAACAACAGAAAAACACATTTATTGAACGAAACATTTAGGTATTAAATACCTATTTTCGGCATACCCACACATGCCACACGTATACATATATATTGGTCCGTATGCACATATGCACAGTTAAATAAGAATACCCACTATAACAAAACATGTGCATTACACTTTATAGGCACCATCTCATCAAGTTTAGTAATATTTTTCTTCATTTTTAATCTCAATTAAATACCTTCTAACGTAAAGTTTCTTCAACGAGCAAAAACAATTAGTAAAAATGGATTCAAGCATAGGCATTTTAAACTTTCCAAAATAACCATACATTTATTTCCTATCCCAACATATGACATACATACATTGGCCTAATCAAATCGAGTATTTGACATAGATATTTTCATATTAATTGCACCCATAAACATTTAAATAAATACACAAAGGTTGAAGCAACGTGTTCAATGACGCATAAATGCGCTCATATTTTAAAAATATTAGTATGATTATAGCAAAATAATAATCTTTTTATGATGTTTGACCCTTAGCATTCTTAAGAAAAACATTTCAGCATCCTGAAGAGCATTTATCCAACTCGTTTGCCATCAGATACTCAACCATGCCCATCTCTGTCCCTGAATAAGTAAAACTTATGCTTTTCAGAAGCAAAAATATTTACCAAAATAGCAGTACACCATGCAAACTTTCAAGGATGCCTTAAAACGTACCACTCAAGCCCTTATAAACATAGGAATAAATAAAACTTTAGCATTTCAGTAGCTTAAAGTACTTTACAAAACAGAAACATTTGCCATATCTAACTGTCACACTATAACCTTATTTTATACGCTTGGTCATTTTGTGATTATTTACGACATTCCTTCCAAAAAATTTCGATACATAAATACAAAAGATCATATATTATATCATCACCATATCAAATTTTTACGTCTTTGCAATTAATTTGTAAAAACAATAACCAAAATAATATCATTTAATAATATAACGAATAACATAATTCAAATATTCGACATTAATCATGCATACACATAGATATTTACATGTTTATACCGATTACACATTGCATTTTTCATTATTATCAACTATTTTTAACACATGTTAATTTGGTTGATTATAATTCGCAGTGCATACAGAGCAATTAGCTGGAAATTCGTTATTATAATCATAGTAATATATTAAACACAAGAATACATTTCGTCGAAAGGACTTGATCATACCCAATTTTCAATTATTTATAACAGTGAGGCTTTAGAAATAATAAATAGAATTCAATATCATTTAACCTAACTATTCTTCACATTTTTCTTCCATAACGTAACCATAACTAACTTGACAGAACCTAACACCCAAATACTGCTTTAAAAAAGCGCGTAATATATCACATAAAGCTATCATTTATTGAACTAATTCTCTTCCAACCCTGTAGTGTTTCCTTAAATAGCAAACTACTAAGCTAATCTAATCTAATTATACAAAGTGTTATCATTTATTGTGTCTCAAAATACGGCTACTTGAAGTAGCCAAAACTTGTACAGAGGCTTCTTTTCATTTCTTATATCATTTTTCATGGAAACGTAACCTAACTTGAAAATAATTTGCCTTAAAGTCTCCATCATTCTTTAATAAAGTAGGCTGCAAACAAACCCTTTTTCTTGTTTTTGTTTTGTATGTTTCTGAGATCGGACCTCACCAACAAGGGCATATGCCGTCCCTCCAGGCAGACAAAATATTGCCCGTACGGCCACCACCAGTTCAGAACAAGCAAACCGCTTGCTCCGAGAGCTGGAGGCGCTCTCCTCCATTTTCTTGTCTATTTTTAAGTAAGTCATGGATAAAACTTAAATTTCGAATTCATGACTAGTACTTCTTTCGCAGTGTACTTCTCCAACTATCTCTCTCTTCAGATATTCTTCAAACTCCTAGCTATCAGTGTTACTAACTACTTAATCGAATTTTTCACCAACTTTGTACATAAGTCTTTAGAAAAACCATTTCATGCAGGTCCATTTTGCTTTATTTAACTTGTTAAATTTCGTCGATAGGAATTGATCATACCCAATTTCCAATTTTTTATTACAGTGAGGCTTTTATTATCATTAGAAATAATAAATAGAATTCAATATCATATATATATATATATATATATATATATATATATATATATATATATATATATATATATATATATATATATATATATATATATATATATATATATATATATATATATATATATATATATATATATATATATATATATATATATATATATATATATATATATATATATATATATATATATATATATATATCCATACAAAATTTGTGCGAAAGCAGGGCACCCCTTGTTCAACGAGGACGACGCAACGGTGGAGGAATGCGAGAGGCCAATTCCCTCGAGCACCTGCCATTGTAGTACCTATAGAAAAGAGATAGTGCGCCAACGTCACGTCGCAGAGATAAGGGATCAAGAGAGTTTGAAAGTAGGGGACAGTTTATTAATCTTTTAGCTTTATACTCAACCCTATCCAAAAGAGAGGAGGAGCCGGAGCCCCCCAAATGTGAGAACAGTACTCCATACAAGGGCGAATAAGACCCTTATATATTTGGAGTAACTGCTCAGAAGAAAAAAATTCTCGCAACCTGAACAGAACTCCAAGCTTCTTAGAGGCCGCTTTAGCAACCATTGTGATATGTGGTTTCCAAGACAGTTTATTGTTTATGTTTAGACCAAGAAGGTTAATGTTATTTACAAGTGAGACGGGAGAGCCGTCGAATAGGATAGGAAAGTTGGGAGGTGTTTTTGAGAGGGAGATGTGAAGAAGTTGAGTTTTTAAAGAGTTGAATTTCACAAGGTTGCTATGTCCCCACCGGGAAATCCCATCCAGATCGGCAAGAATAGAATCGGAAAGTTGAAGACGAGAAGCAACTCTAGAGGCAAAAGAGGGAGCAGATTTGAAATGAGTAGAAGAATGTAGAGTTGAGTCATCAGCATAAGAGTGAACAGAGTTAGAAGTGCAGTTGAGAAGATCGTTTTATGAAAAGTAAGAATAAGGTTGGAGATAAAACAGAACCCTGAGGAACACCACAGTTGACAGAAAAAGAGGAAGAGGTCGCTCCATCTACAAGTGCCGAAATGGAACGATCTGAGAGAAAACTAGACAAAAGTAAGCAAAGGGAAGGAGGAAACCCAAAGGAAGGGAACTTAGAGAGCAGCGACGCATGACATACCCGGTCAAAAGCCTTGGATATGTCAAGCGCCACCACACAAGACTCCCCGAAGTCCCTAAGGGCAGAAGACCATAGATCAGTAAGATAGGAAAGTATGTCACCAGTTGACCTCGAGCGTCGAAAGCCATACTGGTGATCAGAGAGAAGAGAATGAGATTCCAAATGATCCAGGAAATGAGAGTTGAGGAGAGTTTCAAAAATTTTAGACAGATCACAAGTGAGAGCTATAGGTCGATAGTTGGAAGGATCAGAGCGGCTACCCTTTTTCGGGATCGGCTGAACAAATGCACTCTTCCAGCAATGAGGAAAAGTATATATATATATATATATATATATATATATATATATATATATATATATATATATATATTATATATATATATATATATATATATATATATATATATATATATATATATATATATATATACTTTCATAAGTCTACTAATTTACATTATTTTTTAAAAGTTTTAAATTTTTTTTTTATTTTTTTTTTTTTTTTTGTTTAAAAAAAAAAAAAAAATTTTTTTTTTAAAATGTTTTTTTATATTTAAATTTATATATTCATTTTGTTCATTATTTTATTATTAGTTATTTCACCTATTGATTCATTATTGTAATAAAAAAACAAATAAACAAAAAAAACAAAAACAAAATGGTTTTTTATTGGTTTTTTTAAAAAAAAACTTTGGTTTTTGTTTTTTTTTAAAAAAACCATGTTTTTTTTCTACCCTATATATATATATATATATATATATATATATATATATATATATATATATATATATATATATATATATATATATATATATATATATATATATATATATATATATATATATATATATATATATAATAATATAAAATTTCACTCTACATTGTTTAGAAAACATTGCAAGATCGTTTTGTAGCTATTCGAAAAACACAATTTAATAGTACGATAGTTAAGAAAAGAAGTATTTAATGGAATAATTATATTGATCTAGGGTCAGTCATTTTTCTACTCAAGACATTCAAGAAGAGAGTTCATCTAATGAGTCAGAAGAGAATAGGAGTAGAAGAGCTCATAATTATTAAAGGAGAACTCAACAAGTGAGAGTTAGAAAATATAAAGAGCTTGAGAACTCCTGGTTTATATATTAGGATTCAACAAGAGGTCCTGACAGATGGTGAAGTAAGACTCCTCAGTAAAATATTATAAGAAGAAATTATACTAGAAATATTTTTAAAGAGAACCCAACAAGAGGGTTAATAGAGATTAAAAAATAATTCAAAGCAGAAGAGGCAGAAGAGACAGAAAAGGCAGAAGACCTCTTATTAATTATTATCAAGAGAAAATTATATAAGAAAATTCTTCAAAGAATATAATATTTAGTACAGATTGCTGATTCACAATTGGTTTATGAAATATATATTTTTAACTCCTAGACAATATTCATATCAAGAAAAGAACTCTGGGACTGTCACAACTGACAACAGGCATATTCACACAACGTCTTATGACAATATTTGGCATATATATATATATATATATATATATATATATATATATATATATATATATATATATATATATATATATATATATATATATATATATATATATATATATATATATATATATATATATATATATATATATATATATATATATATATATATATATATATATATATATATATATATATATATATATATATATATATATATTATATATATATATATATATATATATATATATATTTAATTTTTTTCCTCTGGTGGGCAAAGGCCAGAGGAATACTAAATTCCACCAGAGTTAGTTGGAAAGACGGGATCCTGGTCAGATTAAAGGCAGACTTGATCTGATACACGACGTTTGACGGTGTGTAAGTCATAGGAATTTGGGAAAATAGAAGAAGGGAGTGTGTTCCAGACTTTACCAGTGGAATACATGTAGGACAGAGCATATCGGTTAAGTCTGGGGCCGAAGAGTTGGACAGAGAAATGATGAGATTGTGTAGAAAGACGAGTCGCACGAGCCCTTCTCAGTGGAGGAGGTATGCAACGAGAGATTTCAGAAGAGCAGTGTCCATTGTAATAGCGATAGTATAGAGAGAGTGACGCAATCATTCGACGGGCAGAAAGAGACTGGAGAGAATTTGTGAGAACAGGAAAGTTGATAAGACGAAAAGCTATAGACTCCACCTTCTCTAGGAGAGCTGTATGAGTGAAACCACCCGAGATGTGTGACGCATACTCCATACAGGGGCGAACAACACCCCTATAAAGTGCAAGCAACTGGGGTGGATTGAAGAAGTACTGAAGGCGCCTCAGAACACCTAACCTCTTAGAAGCTTGTTTAGAAAGAGAGGTAATGTGATCTTTCCAAGAAAGATCACGAGAAAAGGAAACACCAAGAATATTAAGAACAGATGAAGGTTTGAGTTGAGTGTTTTCGAAAAAGATATCATAGTTGTGTGGAAGATTGTGTCGAGTAGAGAGATGGAGGAATTGAGTTTTGGTGGCATTGAAAACAACCATGTTCTCTCTGCCCCAATTTGAAAAACGAGATAGATCAGAGGTCAGCTGCTCCAAGGCAACCCTCCTTGCGTCTAGTAACTTGTTGGCATGGGCTCCTTTCAAATTGAAAAGAGTAATGAAGGGTGGAGCCATCAGCATAGGAGTGGATAGGAGATGAAGTAATAGAGAGAAGGTCATTAATGAAAAGTAGAAAGAGTGTTGGGGATAGGACAGATCATTGAGGAACACCACTATTAATAGATTTAAAGGAAGAGCAGTGGCCGTCTATAATTGCTGCTATAGACCGACCAGAAAGGAAATCAGAGAGAAGGTCACAGAGGAAAAGATAGATACCGAAAGAGGGAAGTTTGGAAATCAAAGCTTTGTGCCAGACTCTATCGAAAGCTTACGATATGACTAGCGCAACAGCAAAAGATTTACTGAAATACCGAAGGGCGGAGGAACAAGAGTCAGAGAGAAGGGAAAGGAGATCACCAGTAAAGCGTTTGTTACGAAAGTCATACTGGCGATCAGAGATAAGATTAGAAGAATTGAGATGTTTCCAAATCTTCCTGTTAAGGATAGATTCGGAAACTTTAGAAAGAACAGAGGTTAAAGAAATTGGACGATAGTTAGAAGGTTGAGAGGGGTCCCCCTTCTTCGGCAGAGGCTGAATGAGCGCACGTTTTCAGCAAGAAGGGAAGGTTGAAGTAGAAAGACATAGACGAAATAGTTTACCAAGGCAGGGTGCAAGCTCGGAAGCACAAGTTTTGAGAACCACAGGAGGGATACCATCAGGACCGTACGCCTTCTTAGTGTTAAGCTCAGAGAGAGAGAAGAAATGATATCTTTAGAAGAAATTATAATTTTAGGCATAAATGAGTTTGAGGGGGTTGAAGGAGTAGGAACAGCTCCGGAATCGTCTAAGGTTGAATTTGAAGCAAAAGTTTGAGCGAAGAGTTCAGCTTTAGAGGAAGGCAAAACGGCAGTTGTACCGTCAGAAGATACTAGAGGAGGGAAAGAGGAAGAAGCAAAGTTAGAGTTGACATTTTTTGCAAAATGCCAGAAAAGGCGTGAGGAAGTAGAACCAGAAAGATTGTTGCATTTTAAACGGAGAAAAGAGTTTTTAGTGTTACAGAGAATAGATTTTGCACGATTCCGGGATGAAATATAAGTTGCATGAGTTTCTGGAGTTTGAAGACGACGGTAGTCCCTGAAGGCAGCATCCCTTTGATGTAGAGCACGAGAACAAGCAGAGTTAAACCAAGGTTTATTAGGTTTAGTGGAAGGGAAAGAATATGGAATGTACGCCTCCATGCCAGAGAGAATCACCTCGGTTATGCATTCTGCACACTCAGAGGGTACCCCTCCCACGGAAACAGTAATCATTCCATGGAAAATCAGAGAAGTACAACCGCAAGTCAGACCAGCTTAGCGGCACCGAAATGCCAGAAACGTCTCCTCGCCAATAGGCAGGGTTCTTGCGGAAGACTTGAAGAGACAGAACAAGATACGGAGATAAGAAGGTGATCGGATGAACCCAGAGGAGGAAAGAGTTTAACTGTGTAAGTGAAGGATAAGAAGTTAAGAAAAGACCAAATATGTTGGGTTCATCACCAAGATGGTCAGGGATACGGGTAGGGAGATGCACCAACTGCTCAAGGTTGTTCTGGATAGAAAATTGGAAGGCGAGTTCACCAGCTGGATCATGAGAACTAGATAAAAGCCATTGGCGGTGGTGAACATTGAAATCACCTAAAATGATGATTTCGGAGAAAGGAGAAGAAGAAAGAATGTGTTCTATTTTGGAGTTAAGGTAGTCAAAGAATTTTGGATAGTCTGTAGAGTTAGGAGATAAGTAGACAGAACATTTAAATTTAGCTGTAGAGTTGCAAGAATGTTTAAGCCATAAAGTAGAGAGTTCAGAAGACTCCAACTTAGAGACACGAGAACAGAAAACATCGTTGCGCTCATATGCGCAACATACGCCTTTGGCTGAAAATTGGGGATAGAGACAGTAAGAGGAAACAGAGTAGGGCTTGCTGTCATAGCACTCAAACACCTGAGTTTCGGTTAAGAATAAGAGATAAGGTCTAGAAGAAGAGAGGTGGTGTTCGACAAAGTGGAACTTAGTAAAGAGACCGCGTATGTTGCAGAGGTTAATGAAAAAGAAATCGTGCACCAGGGCAAGTCAGCATAGATGTCTTGGTGGCACCAACCCCATCACCGGAGGCCACTAACTCCCAAGTGGTGATGGGGGAAGGAGTGGATGAGGGGTATTCTTTGGATGCCGCCACTCGTAGCATCTCCGAGGCAGTTTTAAGTTATGCCATTTTATGTTGTTATTTTAAAGATAATGTAGGAATAACCGTTTGTAAAATTGTAAGAACGTGAGAAGGGAGTTGAGGGAAGAAAAAGTTGGAGCATAAACACTCCAATGTGAGACGAGGGTACACTAGAGACCCTCTGAGTAGGTGAAACGCGAAAAGGAACGAACCAAAGGGCAACGTAGTGAAACGGAGAGGTCTAGCCCACCTATATATATATATATATATATATATATATATATATATATATATATATATATATATATATATATATATATATATATATATATATATATATATATATATATATATATATATATATATATATATATATATATATATATATATATATATATATATATATATATATATATATATATATATATATATATATATATATATATATATATATATATATATATATATATATATATATATATATATATATATATATATATATATATATATATATATATATATATATATATATATATATATATATATATATATATATATATATATATATATATATATATATATATATAATATATATATATATATATATATATATATATATATATATATATATATATATATATATATATATATATATATATATATATATATATATATATATATATATATATATATATATATATATATATATATATATATATATATATATATATATATATATATATATATATATATATATATATATATATATATATATATATATATATATATATATATATATATATATTATTAATGGGGAAGGGGTAGAAAATGATGGAGAAGTAGTTAGCGAGGATCAGGAGAGAAATATTAGTAAAGAGGAGGTGGAAGTAGCAGTGAGAAAGGTAAAGAAAGGAAAATCATTAGGAATGGATGGCATATACGGAGAAATGATAGAAGAGGGACCTAAAAAGTTGATTGACTATTTGGTGAGATTGTTTAATGTGTCTTGGAGAGAAGGGAGAGTGCCTCAGGAGTGGCAGGACTCCTGCATTGTACCCATACACAAAGGAAAAGGTGATAAGATGGTTTGTAAAAATTATAGAGGGATCAGTCTCCTGAGCGTGATAGGAAAGATTTATGGGAAGATGTTAGTGAGGAGAATGAAAGAATTGACAAGTGAGGGAATGGGTGAGGAACAAGGGGTTTTTTAGGGAGGGTAGAGGATGTGTGGACCAGGTATTCACACTGAGATTGATTACAGAGAAATTGCGTGAAAAAAATAAAATGGGGTATGTATGTTTTCTGAATTTGGAAAAAGCATATGATAGAGTATGCAGGAGAAAGTTATTCGAAATATTAATGGAAAGTGGGTTGAAAGGGAAATTACTGAAGGGGGTGAAAGCTTTTTATGTGAATTGTAGATCAAGAGTGAGGGTGAAGAGGGAGTTTAGCATAGGAGTGGGATTGAGACGGTGATGTGTAATGTCGCCATGGTTTTTTAATCTATTGATGGATGATGTAGTTAGAGAAATGGAGAGAGAAGGGAAGGGTATTAGGTTAAGAAATATGGAGGGTGAATGGGATGTGAGTGTTTTACTTTTTTCAGATAATGAGGTGTTGGTGGCGAAATCTGGAGAAAAGTTGAGAAAGCTTGTGAGAGAGTTTGAGGGGAAATGTGCAAATATGAGATTGAAAGTCAACAGCGAAGAGTAAAGTTATGAGGCTTGAAGATGGGAATGAAGAGATGTGGAGGTAGGAATGGGGGTGTAGAAGGGGGGGGTGAAGAAAACTTGAGGAGGTAAATAAATTTAAATATCTAGGAATATTGGTGGAACGTAAGGGTGGGGCGGAAAAAGAAATAAAGAATAAAGTGGTAGAGGAAATAAAAGTGTTGGGGGTTCTAAGAGAAGTATTGAAGAAAGGAAAAATTTCAAAAGAAATAAAGATAAGAATGTTTGAATGTATGTGTTTACCTTCTGTAATGTATGGGTGTGAAACATGGATGATAAGTGCTCGAGCAAGGAAAAGTTTGAATGTCTTTGAGATGAAAGGTTTGAGAACGATATGTAAATTGAGAAGGATTGATAGGATTAGGAATGAAAGAATAAGGGAGATGTGTAAATGGAAGAGGGGTTTAGTTGATAGAGCGGAGGAGGGTGTGCTAAAATGGTTTGGACATATGTGTAGAATGAATGAGGACAGAATGGTGGGCAAGGCACTTAGATCCGAGGTGGATGGTGGTAGGGGGAGGGGAAGGCCAAAGTGGAGATGAATGGATGGAGAGAGAGATTTTGGGTTTAAGGAATTTGAGTTTAGAAGAGGGTAGAAGACTTACGGAGGACAGAGTGAGATGGAGGGTGGTGGTGAAAGGGGTTAAAAGGTAAGAATGGGTATGTTTGTAAAGGAATTGTGGCCGGCACCACCCCACGAAAGTGGGAAAGGTGATAGTGAAATATATATATATATATATATATATATATATATATATATATATATATATATATATATATATATATATATATATATATATATATATATATATATTGTTGCCAATTTTATTTGTCTACAGCGTGACAGTTTTTTTAACAAATATTTTTGATTTGTAAAGTATTTTAAGCTAATGAAATGCTAAGGTTTAACTTATTAATATATTTATAAAGTATTTTTGTATGTTTTTTAGTCATCCTATCCTATAACGTTAACATGTTGTAAATGTTATCTTAAGTAGTTTAAGTTTTTAAGCTTCTGAAAAGCTTAAGTTTTACTTATTCATGGATGGGCATATGAGAGTTGATGGTAATTGAATTGGATAAATAATTGCTCAAATTTTGACCATATTTTATTAATATATATATATATATTATATATATATATATATATATATATATATATATATATATATATATATATATATATATATATATATATATATATAATATATATATATATATATATATATTAAAAAAATTGTTTTGTTGTAATCATACTTATATTTTTATAACATGAACGCATTTATACATCATTGAACATGTTGTTTCAATCTTTGCATATTTAGTTAAATGTTTATTGGTGTAATTAATATGAAAATCACTATGTCAAATATAAACGTATTCGTTTTGAGTTGGCTAATGTATGGAAATCGTCTTTTAGGTTAGGAAATAAACATATGGATATTTTAGAACATTTAAAAATTCATGCTTCAATATATTTTCACATTTCTTTATGTTCATTGAAGATACGTTATGATAGAATGCACGTAATTTAGCTTATTACATATGTTTAAAGCAAAATATTTCAAGAACTTGATAAGATGGTGCAATAAAGTTTAGTTAACATATTTTATTATAGTATATATGCTTTTGCACTTGTGCATATAGATATATATATATGTGTGTGTGTATGCAATGCTAAATTTTTTCGCAAAGATAAAAACAAGAAAATATATGTTCATAGCAACATAAATTATAAAAGTAAAATTTTCAATGATTCTTTTTAAAAACAAATTAAAAATAAAATATTAGAAAAATTTCTTAATTTGATTGTTTTAAACAATAATTTGATGAGACAGAAGTTTAAAAAATTGATAAATGTATAAATCAAAAGAATACTAATAATATTCAATATCGATGTCACTCTGTAATGTATAATTTTATGTATAAATTTATTTTCGCATCCAGATTGGAAATGTAGAATTTATGGTAAGCTAAATACTGAAATTTGAGAAATCCGATGCTTGATATGTATTGAAAATTAAGTATGAGTATATGGATTGTTGATATATGAGATATAAGGTTGAAGTTGTATTGGTTGGTAGCTTTGAATGATTTGAATATTATGATACTTCCTAGAGATCTCTCTAGGAAGTACTTTAGTCTTAGTATGGAGTGGATACCAGAAACTTTTATGATGGGAAAATGTTCTCATTGGAAAATAATAAAAGTATTCAGCTTTTAATTTGACTATGTTTGAAAAAGAAACATGAAATCTGTGATGGGTTATGACTCAATTATAGTAAATAATTGGTAGAGAGAGATATAGAGGGAGGGAGAAATTGAGACACCCAACTGGAGAGTGAGTAAAAGAGCTTAAGAAAATGTTCATTTAGGATTTGGTTATAACTGGTCATTATTTTCAATGCAATATTGAGCTACATATAAAAATAAGGAAGAGAAAATAAGGTAAAGAGGACTTTGCGAAAGAAGGAAGGGGAGTTCAATGGTAATAATAATAATAATAATAATAATAATAATAATAATAATAATAACATAATAATAATAATAATAATAATAATAATAATAATAATAATAATAGCCAATATTAAAATTATTAAAGCTATTAAAATTAATATTAAAAATATTAAAACCATATATTAAAAGAAATAATGAGGTGAATTAATACGTTAACAATTTTTATTAAAATTAAGGCAGTGTAAAAGGGTAAGATGCTAAGAATATAGTGTCTTTTAAAGAATAAGTATATGTTTCCATTCTTCAATGTCAAGGAAAAGATATAAAAGATATATTTTTTTTACATTTAACTACCACCCACGCCCTTTTCAAGGAGAGGGCATATACAATAGGAAAAAAGAGAAAAAATACCACCCTGACATGAATCTAACGCACATCTTTCAGGTTGGCGCATACAGAAGCCTTAAAGAGAGGAAGATTAAATGTAGGAGGAAAAATAAAAGATAGTAGAAAACTCTACAAAACAGAAGTGGCTGGAAAAATCGATATACCACAATGGGCAAGCCTGGGGTTTCAAGCATTCACACAAAATTCATGCGAAAGCAAGGCACCCTTTGTGTAACGAGGGCGATGCAGTGGTGGAGGAATGCGAAAGGCCAATTCCATATGAGCACCTGAAATTCCATTATCTATAAAAAAAAGATATAGTTCGCCAACGTCATGTCGTAGAGATAGAAGGTCAAAAGAGTTTGAAAGTATGGGACAAGTTTATTAATCTTTTATCCTTAGACTCAACCCTATCCAAGAGAGTGGAGGAACCGGAGCTCCTCAAATTTGAGAAAAGAACTCCATACAATGGAGAATAAGATCCTTATATAATTGGAGTAACTACACAGAAGAAAAGAATTTCTCAACTTGAATAGTACTAATTTTGATATGTGGTTTCCAAGATAATTTATTGTTTATGTTTGCAGCAACACTGTTATTGTTATTTACATTGAAGACTGGAGGGCCATCGAAGAAGATAGAAAAGTTGGGAGTGTTTTTGAGAGTGAGATGTGAAGAATTTCAGTTTTTAAAGAGTTGAATTTCACAAGGCTGCTATGATCCTACAGGAAAATTCCATCCAGATCGACAAGAATAGAATCAGAAAATTGAAGACGAGAAGCAACTCTAGAAGCAAAAGAGGGAGCAGATTTGAAATGAGTAGAAGAATGGAGAGTTAAGTCATGAGCATAAAGAGTTAGAAGTGTAGATGAGAAAATCGTAAATGAAAAGTAAGAAAAAAATTGGAAATAAAACAGAACCCTGAGGAACACCCCAATTGACAGGAAAATAGGAAGAGGTCGCTCCATATACAAGTGCCGAAATGGAGCAATCTGAGAGAAAACTAGACAGGAGTAAGGCAAAGGGATGGAGGAAGCCCAAAGGAAGGTTGAAGCCCAAAATAAGGAGGAAGCTTAGAGAGTAGCGACTCATGCCATACCCGTTCAAAAGCTTTGGATATATCAAGCGCCACTACAGAAGAATCCATCGAGGTCCCTAAGGGCAGAAGACCATAAATCAGTGAGATAGGAAAGAATGTCACTGGTTTTATCAAAAATATTTATCAGTAAGAGAACTTTGAAGGTCAGCGCACTTCCTCTTATTAAAGTAAGCTTAGTCTGTCGATGAAAATCCCTGCAACTATTCCGAGCTAAATGAAAAGTAGCAAGAGTGAAATGAGAAGAAGAGTTTTCCATCTACGATATCTATTGTCTCTCTAGAGAATAATTGCCATCGAACCATTGATTTTGAGGTGAAAAAGATTTAGTTGTAGATGGAATGAACCTGTCCATCTCATTGACGGTTACGGCCTCCATCTTTTTAGCAGAGAAGCGTCCCCGAATCAAAACAGGATTCATTCCAAAGGTAGTTTGCAAAGAAGCAACGCATTGCCCTCCCCAATTAGCCTGATTAAAGTGCCAGAAAATACCTTTAGGGCATGGTGGAGCTGTTGGAGAGTAAACTTTATAATTTAGAGCTATAGGATTATGGTTAGAGTTACCAGTAGGAGGGAAAATGTTGCATTTATATCTAGGAGTAGTGGTGAAGTATAAATCAAGTCTGTTGAAGAACTGTTTAGGACGTTCTGGATTGTATGTGGGATCCCCAATCAATTGCTCCACATTGTTGAGAATGCTGAATGATTTGGATATCAGTATGAAAGGAAACCAACTACTTAGTGTGGTGTATATTGAATTCCTTTAAATAGAGGACTTCAGCATTTGAATGAGAAGAAATAACAGTCTAGTGAGAAGTAATAAAATATTGAAAAAGAACTGGAAAATCTGTTCCATTATGGTTGAAATATCAGAAACACAAAATAATTGAATTAGTAGGAAGACAGATTTTAAGACATAGAACATCGAAATTTGGGAATTCAAGATTTACGAGACTTGTCACAGGAGCTTTAATTTTTATATATGGAGAGACTCCACTATTTATGAGGAAATTGTGAAATTTTTCTAGATAGAAACATTAAGATTGTTAATGAAAGAATCCCTGTCCAACTGGGTCTCAGACAGATGCAAAAGGCTAGGACGAGAGTTAAAGAGGT
>SEYY01020690.1:65000-72500 GCA_009176605.1 Armadillidium nasatum | reverse complement strand
ATATGTTACGCAAATGAAGGAGTATATTTATTATTCCTTCGTTTTTCGTCCGGTCGAAAGCTTTTTTTTTAAATAAATAAATTTAAAAAAAACATTAGAAATATATTATTTACAAACACTTGAATTTGCAATACTGTTGTCTCGAATCACGTAAGATATATTAAGCACATTTTTTTTTTTTTTTAAATTTTCAGTTTAAAATTAAAATTGTAATTCGTACTGCTTGAACAAAGAAATCTCTATCAACTAAATTTTTGTTTTTAAATATACTTAATTTTGATTCATAAGGAGTTGCAATGCTTAAAATGGAAGCCTTCAGTTGTAGACTTTCTCTCTCTCTCTCTCTCTCTCTCTCTCTCTCTCTCTCTCTCTCTCTCTCTCTCTCTCTCTCTCTCTCTCTCTCTCTCTCTCTCTCTCTCTCTCTCTCTCTCTCTCTCTCTCTCTCTCTCTCTCCATGTATCGTTCCAGCCTTCCGTTTTAATGATTCCATTTTTCATTTTTGTGTCGTCCATTTTATCTATTTTCCACTGGTGGTCACAGCTTTAAGTGACCGGCATGTTAGACCTGTTCATTTGTATATTGAGGTCATGGATTAAAAAAAATAACATTAGTTTTATATATATATATATATATATATATATATATATATATATATATATATATATATATATATATATATATATATATATATATATATATATATATATATATATATATATATATATATTGCTGACTGCCAATTAAAAAGAGGATAATGTACAAAAAATTTTTTATTAAATTTTAAAAATAAAACATGAAATACAAATGTTTTCATTAAGACATCTCGCAATAAGCCCATTTCTGCGTTTATATTACTGGACATTCTCGTTGGATACTCCATCAGTAATCCACCATCACGTGAGTATTTACTACCGTCCACGATATCGATCCTCCAAGTTTCTTATTCTGTTCTATGTAAAATCGTTCAACTTGTCCTTCGTTTTAGACCACAGAGATTATATGGGAAACGATCCAAATGACTGTGAAAGGAATGCAGTTTTATTTTCATATTACAGGTTAAGTTTACAAAATGAAGTGAGTTTATACTCCAAGAGTTTACTGTACTTATCGGCCTTTAAAGTTCCAAAGAAAATTCTTTACCATACAAAATGACCACCCATATGCTATAACGCTGTTTATCGAATTAAGGGAGCGCGGTTCCTTCATGAGTTCTCTAATTTGCAGTACATTATAAATTCCTTATTTCAGCATTTTCATATTTTGAGCAAGAAATCCGTCCCATCTCTGCTCATCTTATAAAATGTTTCATCAAGCCTGGTTTGATGTGCAATGAGGATAGTATGATCTTTTCTTTAACAATCAAAGTTTCTTTGAGGATTATTATTTTTCTTTAGTCACCATATTTTCTCTAAGAGGCCACTGTCTTCATACCCAGTGTTCATCATTCTCTGGAGAAAATTTACCTTTTTCAGAACCACACAGGTCACACATTGGTGGTTTCCGTATGATATCTTTTCTATAAGACTTATATATATTGACTGAGTAACCAACTGGGATTGATCTGGATCTGTTGCCGTTATGTAGAGCAAATTTAGAGCTCTGATCGGAGCTACCTCCGGAAACCACCAATGACTCCACCCTTCATTGCTCTTACCAGTTTGAAAGACGTCCCTCCCAACAGCAGTTGATAGACTCGAGAAGGGTAGCCTTGGAGCAACTAACCTTTGATCTTTCACGTATTTCTAATTGGAGCAGACAAAATGATTGTTTTCAATGCCTCAAAAACTCAGTTCCTCCATCTCTCCACTCGTTACAATCTTCCACACAACTATGATGTCTTCTTCGAAAACTCACAACTCAAACCTTCATCTGTTCTTAAAATTCTCGGCGTACCATTTTTCTCGTCACCTTCCTTGGAAAGATCACATTACTTCTCTTTTTAAAAAAGCCAATTAAAAGAATTACTTCAAGCCATCCCAGTTGCTTGCTCTCTATATGGATGTTACTCGCCCCTGTATGGAGTATGCTTTACACATCTTGGGTGGTTCCACTCATACAGCTCTCCTTGAGAAAATTGGAGTCTAGAGCTTTTCGTCTCATCAATTTTCCTGCTCTTACTAACTCTCTCCAATCCCTTTCTGCTATAGTCGAATTGCTGCGTCACTCTTTCTTTACTATCGCTATTACAACGGACACTGCCCTTCTGAACTCTCTCGTCGCATACCTCCTCAATTGTATGTCCTTTCAGACCCCAGACTTAACCGCTATGCTTAATCTTACATGTACTCTGCTGGTAAAGTCTGGAACACACTCCCTTTATCTTTATTCTCAACTTCCTTTGACTTGCATACTATAAAACGCCGTGTATCTGAACATGTCAGCCTCCATCGACCAAGATAAGTTTTTTCCCAACTCTAGTGGAATTTGGTAGGCCTCCGGCCTTTGCCCACCGGAGGATATATATATATATATATATATATATATATATATATATATATATATATATATATATATATATATATATATAACCGCTATGCTTATATCTTACATGTACTCTCTGGTAAAGTCTGGAACACACTCCCTTTTTGTTTTCCCAACTTCCTTTGACTTGCATACTTTCAAACGCCGTGTATCTGAACATGTCAGCCTCCATCGACCAAGATAAGTTTTTTCCCAACTCTAGTGGAATTTGGTAGGCCTCCGGCCTTTGCCCACCGGAGGATATATATATATATATATATATATATATATATATATATATATATATATATATATATATATATATATATATATATATATATATATATATATATATATATATATATATATAATATATATATATATATATATATATATATATATATATATATATATATATATATATATATATATATATATATATATATATATATATATATATATATATATATATATATATATATATATATATATATATATATATATATATATATATATATATATATATATATATATATATATATATATATATATATATTAAGAATAATGAAGTAAAGCTTTATCTGTTGTATAATATAAACGTGATTTAAGTTAACTGAAACAGAAAATATTCCCCCCCCCAATTTGGCAGCTAGCAATTCACACGATCTCTTCGAAAGACTTAAACTCCTTATGAGGTCGATTAATTAGTGTTAACTGAGACTTTTTCTACAATTAATGACGGGCCTTCTAGATTACTATAATTTTGCTCTCAAATACTTTCATTTGCTTTCAGTATATCTAATATATCCTCTTCCTGTAGTAGCTCTGGAAGATGCCTAAATTGATGGGACAAGTATCTCATCCGAATTTCTGAATGTGTAACGGTTATTTAGTGGAATATATATATCAGGATACCTCCATTTACTCAGGCTGAGTCCATGATGCCTTTTGTACTTATTAATGTGGTTTCTCCTCTTCTCTCCATATACCACTGGGGTACACCAAATTTCAAGCACCTCATTCCTTTGGTTATTTGTCTCACATGCTCTCTGAACACGTTTGTACACAACATTAGTTGCCCATAACTTTTATACTGGTCATCTAGATGTACTTTAAAATGTGTAAAATATATTTTCCAAAAACAATCATACTTTTTCTTTGTTCAATGAGCTTATACTCTCTCTATACAAATAAAAGAAATAAGATAAAAATATTTAAATTATTTTTTTCGTGATGAAGCTTCAAAAACACCTGCAGCAGAAAAGAATACACGATTGGACATATACATTATATAAGCAAAATAGCAACATCAGCAAAATTATACATGCAATTTAATTATGCAGGTACATATGGATTTACGAGAACTAATAATAAAAATAATAATAAAAAAGGGGTATTAAATGGGTAAGGCCTCGCAAGATCTCAAAACCAAGAGTTTCTAAAATAAAATGGAGAGAACGTTTTAACTCAGAGATAAGAAAATATGCTGAATTAGGTTTAAAATCCTAGACACCATGAAAACTTTTACAAATTTTCCCCAGAGCTATTATTATTATTATTATTATTATTATTATTATTATTATTATTATTATTATTATTATTATTATTACTGCTTATGAAATTTGTATTATTATTATTACTTTATATTATTATTATTATTACTTATGAAATTATTATTATTATTATTATTATTATTAATTAATTATTTATTAATCCTTTTTAAAATTTAAAACTTGTCTCTTTTTGATGATGAATAATGACTAGAGGAAAGGACAGAGTTTCTTGAAAGTTCATCGAAAAAATGTTATCTACGTTTCGAAAGAGAAACGGCAATAAATTCCCTTTTGCTATAATTAAGCTTTTGTTCTCAGCAATTCTTCGCTCTCAAGTTCCTCCTTCCTCAATGTTTTACGACTATTTTATAGTTCAGTTTTGATAAAAACTTTTGTCGTAAAAAAAAGGCTTTTTCCTTTACTCGCTCTCCGTCTCCCTCTCTTTTATTCAACAATTTCTCTCTAGTTCACTTTCTTTATCTATCTATCTATCTATCTCTTCTTTTATCCGCTCTATCTCTCATTCTCTCTCCCTAACTCAATATCTCTCTCTACTTCACTCAATATCTCTTTCTCTCTCTCATACCCAATATCTTTCTCTACTTCACTCAGTAACTCTTTCTCTCTACTTCAGTCTCTCTCTCTCTCTCTCTCTCTCTCTCTCTCTCTCTCTCTCTCTCTCTCTCTCTCATCTATCTATCTATCTACTATCAATTTATCTATCTATCTATCTATCACTCAATCTCTTTATCTTTCACTTTCTCTCTCTCTCTAATTCTCTCTTTCTGTATAATTTTGTATGTTCTAGAGATAATAGAATATTAACAAGAATATATTTAAGAATATATTTTTAAGAAGGAAAAGTAAAAGAATGTAATAATAATAATAATAATAATAATAATAATAATAATAATAATAATAATAATAATAATAAATTATTTATAAGATTTTAAAAATCATAATATTAATTTTTCCTTACATGTTCAAAAATTACTTCTCATCTCTCTCTCTCTCTATTAGAATATATTATATATATATATATATATATATATATATATATATATATATATATATATATATATAATATATATATATATATATATATATATATATATATATATATATATGCGCGCTCTTTACCTCCTCTTGTTCTTCAGGTGACACTACTGTTGTCTTATCTTCTACTCAAGCCTTTGCCTCTAATTCCACTTTTAGATGATTCCAGAGCTATTCCTCACTCTCAACCTGCCTCCATCTCATTTATAACTAGAGGCATCTCCATCTCCATCTCCATCCTGCCTCCATCTCATTTATAACTCACATTGTAATTTATTCTAAAAATTGTCATAAGTTCTGCTCTCTCTCAGAGTTTAACATTAAGATGGCGTATGGTCCTGGTAGTACTACTCCTGCGGTTCTCAAAGCTTGTGATTCTGAGCTTGACCTGTTTTGATAAGTTGTTTCCTCTATGCCTATCAACTTTAATATTTCCTTAGTGCTGGAAAGAGGAAACTCCCCCCTCAAGTAACCCCAACTTTCTAATTATTGTTATGTCGCTTTAACATCAGTTCTTTGCCAATATTATTCTGACTACCAGTATATGGTTTACGTAAGAAACTCTCTACTGGTGGTGATCTTCTTTCACTTTTCCAGACTCTTGGTCGTCTTCTCTTCGGTATTTCGGTGAATATTTTCCGTCTAGAAATATCGAAAGCCTTCGATATTAGTCTGGCACAGAAGCTTTAATTTCTATCCTTTCTCGATCTCTCTCTATCTATAGGAATTGTTGAAGACGTTCACCGTTTAATGTTTAGTAATGTTCGTCAGAGGTCTGTTCTATCAGTAGTTATTTTAGTACTTCTCGCTATTGATATTCTATCTATTACTCCATTACCTATCCACTATTATGTTGACGATTCCATCCTCCATTATTTCTTTCACTTTGAAAGCCTTCTCTCGCTAAAGAAAAGTACTAATGCTAGGATCGTGTCTTTGGAAAAACAGATCTCTGATCTTTGTCATATTATATTTGTTATATAGCTGGGTAGAGAAGATAATTGTTTTCAATACCTCGAAAACTCAGTTTCTTCTATCTTTCTACTCGACATAATATTCCACAAAGCTACAACATTTATTTTGAAAACACAACTCAAACCTTCGTCTATCCTTAATATTCTTATCTTGGGTAGTGGTTCCACTCATTCAGAATTTCTTTAATGGGCGAAACCTCGAGCTTTTCGCCTTATCAACTCTTTTTGCTCTCACCAACTCTCTCCAATCTCTTTTCTGCCGACGAGCTTTTGCATTATACTTTTCTTACATTATCGCTATTACAATGGACAATTTTCTTCTGAGTTCTCCAGTCGCATACCTCCAACTTTGAGGAGATCTATTGGCACGCTTCTTTCCACAGCCTCATCCTTTCTTTATTCAGCTCTCTAACCCCGGAATTAGTTGTTGGTTCTTTCTTCCATTATTCTACTGGTAAAGTCTAGAACACTCTTCCTTCCTTTATTTTCCAAATTTCCTATGACTTAAACACCTTCAAACGCAGTGGAACACTCTTTCATCTTCCATTTTTTCTACTTGCTCCGACTTTACACTTTCAAACTTCGTGTATCGGGACATGTCGGCCTTTGACTTAGCCTTCTCTTGATTTCCTCCCCTACTCTGGTAGATTTGATGTGGGCCTGTAACTCTAACACACCAGAAAAACATGATATATATATATATATATATATATATATATATATTATATATATATATATATATATATATATATATATATATATATATATATATATATATATATATATATATATATATATATATATATATATATATATATATATATATATATATATATATATATATATAAAATTCAAATAAGACAGAAATCATTTTAATAATTTAAAGAGTAACGTAATTTTAAACGAATAATATTCATTATGATTTATTATAACTTGTCAAAACGTCTTAAAATAACGCACTAATATTTTAATATATAATAACTTCTCGGTAGTGTATAAAATGTATTTATAATTAACTTAATAAATGTTTCGAGAATAACTTCAAGGAATTTTATCATAACTTCCCAAAGTTTGATTTTTAAATAAAAATTTCAGATTTGTTTAAAAAAAAAAAAAAATTAAAATAAAATAAAATAAAATAAAAAAAAAAATTATTATAAATTATACCTTTTCACGATTTTATTTACAAAATTAATAACTTTTTTTACAATTCTTTTCTTTTAATATTATTTTTTTTTAACAAAAAAAAAAAAAAAATTAAAATAAATTATATAATATATATATATATATATATATATATATATATATATATATATATATATATATATATATATATATATATATATATATATATATATATATATATATATATATATATAATATATATATATATATATATATATATATTATATATATATATATATACCATATTTTTCTCGATTTTACGAAAAATATCT
>SEYY01020690.1:55000-62500 GCA_009176605.1 Armadillidium nasatum | reverse complement strand
ATATATATATATATATATATATATATATATATATATATATAGTTGAGATAGTTTCTTTCCTAGCGAACCTTAATCTAATTAGAAAGGTTAAAGCCAATAGTAAGGGTTTCCACATACTCATTTAATACACTGTGAACGTTTAACACCGTATCTGGGTTCGTCTTCAGCACAAACTAAATTTTACAAATTTCTATTTTAAAATACTATCAAAATATAAATTTATTAACTGTATATAAAATATTTAAAATAATAATAATTGTAATAAAGTAAAATTATAAAGTAATAATATTAATATTGAAAGAACAAATAAAAATGAGAAGGCTGGACTATTTGGGAAAAAGGACTTCATTATTGAGTGAAAAGGACAATAAAAGAAGCTTAATAATTCAAAGATTTGCAATGAGTTTTTATATATAAAACTTCAAAATCCTACAATCAAGAAGGGAAGATGCATGTTGAAGAACAGAGAAATTAGATGAAGAAAAATGGTGGGTATGTCCATGGTCTTTTATGGCAGAGTGTACAGGAGAGCAAAGAATATGGTCTGTTCTAAAGGAAACTCTTATATGCTTAATAATCAATCCTCACTTTTAATTGTACACCAATTTGGCCTACATATGCCGCATTACAGCTGGTACACTTAAATAAATAAATTAATGAGGATCTGAGAAGCACAGGGTGAGATTCCTTGTGTCTGAAGAACCTATAAATTGAGAGGGAGTTATAATTTATAAGAATGAACTGGCGTTGCGGGAATGTAGCTTCAATTATAGTAAGAATATTTCTATTAAGTTGAGATATAAGGGGGAATACCCCAAATCGTCGACGGGTCAAAGGGCCGACACGTCATTAAAAAAATTTTCTCACTTGTCCAAAACGTCGACAACTTTTTTTGGTAAGGTCAAAGGGCCGACAACTTTTTTATATAACTCGTCCAAATCGTCGACACAATAAATCAATATCGATTAATCAATAGATATAAATCATCATCACTCACTGTAGACAACAAATGTTCGTGTGCCATGCATCTACTAAAATAATAATTAAAAATTAAAAAATATATTCATAATTATTATAATAATAAAATTTAAAAAATAGTTACATATCGATTGTATCGATATAAAAAAAATACAATGTTGGTCAAACAGTCGACACATTTTTTTTCACGTGTCCAAAACGTCGACACGTTGAAATTGAAAAGAAAAGTGATCGACACATTTTTTTCAAAAGTGTCAGCCCTTTGACCTGTCGACTACTTTCCCTGTCGACGATTTGGGTAGCACCGATATAAGTGATCCTATATACGGAAGTTTTAAGTATATTTTTTGTTTGAGTACAGTAGGAAAATGAAGGGTGGGTCTGAATATATTAGAGAGACACTCGTTAATTAATACTTTTTCCACTTAGAACTTTGGGAATAAATTAAAATGGAAAAGTATTTTCATAAATTCCAACTCTGTATGGATATATATATATATATATATATATATATATATATATATATATATATATATATATATATATATATATATATATATATATATATATATATATATATATATATATATATATATATATATATATATATATATATATATATATATGGAGTTATGCATGAAGAATGAAATTCACCAAAGTTAAAAAAAAATTTGATTTTTTTCAGTATTATTTGATAGTAAATTAACAAAAATTCAATAAAATTATTTTTATGAAGCAACACATCTTTCGATATAACGTACTTTCGGCAGTTAAATGGAAAATTAAATATTAAAAAAAAAATGTTTAGATAGAGGTAACTTCTGGTCAATAAAGAATGATTATTTCGTCGCAATCAAGTCAAATGAAGAATAGTTCTTCGCATGGTTCTAGAGGCTGGGAACCCCATTTAACCAGTTTTTCCTTTCTTCCTACGTACGATTGCAGGAATGTGAAAACATTCTGCAGTCGACACCACCCTGCATCATGCGGGATATGGTGCAATATATATATATATATATATATATATATATATATATATATATATATATATATATATATATATATATATATATATATATATATATATATATATATATATATATATATATATATATATATATATATATATATATGTTCAAGTGCACTTCATGTGTCGCATTTCAGCGTGAGAATAAAACGTAGAAAATTGAGGGTAAAATGAAAATCATATTGGGGAAAAGCGTTAATAAGTCCAATATTATAGAAGCGTAAAAGTCAATTTTTTGTGTTTTTTTTGAAGTAGTGTATATATATATATATATATATATATATATATATATATATATATATATATATATATATATATATATATATATATATATATATATATATATATATATATATATATATATATATATATATAATCATAAAAATAAATTAAATTAAAAATTAGCGATATCCTTTAATATCATTATGAATAAATTTCCTTATTATTCAAGTACAATATGCATACTATTACTACTAACCTAACCTAATCTAACCTAACCTACCTAACGTAACTTAACCTACCTAACTTAACCTAACCTAACCTACCTAACATAACCTAACCTAGCCTACCTAACTTAACCTAACCTAACCTAACCTACCTAACTTAACCTAACCTAACGTAACCTAACCTAATCTTTTCAAACTTCCTCTATATATATATATATATATATATATATATATATATATATATATATATATATATATATATATATATATATATATATATATATATATATATATAGTTAATTTAAGTACTTTTTAATATAATAATAATAATAATAATAATAATAATAATAATAATAATAATAATAATAATAATAATAGAGTACATTCATTTAAAAAATTGCTAATGTTTTATTAATTGTTTATGCTTAATTAAAAGAAAAATAATCCAAGCATGGAATGAAAACTTAATTTATTTTATTTGAAAGCGAAATATTTATTTACATATTTATTTTGAGCACGTTATTATAATTTTTAATTATTATTGTGATTATTATTGCTTTATTATTTTGATTACCTTTAGTATGATCATTAAAGGTATTATTATTATTATTATTATTATTATTATTATTGTTATTATTATTATCGTTATTATTATTATTATTATTATTATTATTATTATTATTATTATTATTATTATTATTATATATTATTATTATTATTATTATTATTATTGATTTTGCTATTATAAGTTATTATTATTACTAATTATCATGAATCATTATTACAATAATAATTTATTAGTACTAAAATCATCATAATTATATTATCAATACTGTAACAATTATGATTGTTTTGATTAGTAGTAGTATTACTATTATTATTTTTAGCTTTTTTTATATTTTATTATTACTACAATTTGATGTAGAATTTTATTATTATTATTACTATTAATTATTATTACTATTATTATAATTAATTTACCATTAATTGTTAAAAACTATATATATACTTAATAATTTACAGTACTAACAATCTTTGTTTATTTAAATATTATTATTATTATTACTATTATTTTATATTATTATTATCATTATTATTATTACTATATTATTATTATTATTATTATTATTATTATTATTATTATTATTATTATTATTATTATTGTTATTCTAATATTACACAATGCTAAAAAAAAAAGAGAATCTTTTCTTTTATGCGAAGTATCAAAATTTATTCTGCTCTTTCCCCCACCCCTCTCCTTCCGACATTCTCCCCTCCCCCTCTTTCTTTTGAAAGACTCTCTCCCCCACCTCCTTTTCAGCGTTACAAAAATATTCTTTATATATACAAATCCGGAACCTTGTAACAGGGATGAAATCAATAAATGCAGAGGGACAGATGACTCAGAGGATTTATTATTATTATTATTATTATTATTATTATTATTATTATTATTATTATTATTATCATCATCATTTTCACTTCACATAATAATAATAATAATAATAATAATAATAATAATAATAATAATAATAATAATAATAATAATAATATAATTATTATTATTATCATTATACCACAAACATGTTATGAAAATTATTTCTTTTTCTCAATATTTTTTCAACGTTTAATATTTTTTTCCCCTAATTTTTTTATCGACGAAAATCGAAAATAAAGGTTAATTGATATTAAGGAAAAGAGATTCTTAACGGACGATTCCTTTAGAGATAATACAAGAATACGAATAAGTGTGTGTGTGTGTGTGTGTGTGTGTGTGAGAGAGAGAGAGAGAGAGAGAGAGAGAGAGAGAGAGAGAGAGAGAGAGAAAAGTATTGTGTTTGCTGAATACTATATAACAAGGACGGTCATTTATTCATTTATTTATTTTTTTAAAGTATTCGTTTCTAAAGTCATTAGTTCACTGCGATTTATCTATTTTTCTATCTATCTTTATCTCTCAATCTATCTATGTGTCTGTCTGTATCTATCCATTATCTACCTATCTATTTATCAGTATCTAATCTTCAGGAATGCATAGAGAACAACACGACAATAAAAACTATGTAATTGCCACTTATTTCTGACATAATACTAATTTATATATAGAATTATCAAGATATATATATATATATATATATATATATATATATATATATATATATATATATATATATATATATATATATATATATATATATATATATATATATATATATATATATATATATAATCAATTCATGAATTGCAAATATATTACTATTAGTCATTAAACTTGAAAAACTCGAAAATATAACCACTCATACTACTACTACTACTACTACTAATAATAATAATAATAATAATAATAATAATAAATCTTATGGACCCTCTTCTCTTCCCTTTTAATTTTCGGTCTTACTGAAAATTAGAAAATCGATTTTAAAACTTTGTTCATACGATTCGATTGTTCGTTTCATCCTAAATGGAAAGGAAAATATCGATTCTATATATATATATATATATATATACTATATATATATATATATATATATATATATATATATATATATATATATATATATATATATATATATATATATATATATATATATATATATATATATATATATATATATATATATATATATATATAAAGCTCTCTGTGAGCTTAATACTAAAAAGGTGTATGGTCCTGATGGTATTCCTCCTGTGGTTCTCAAAACTTGTGCTTCCGAGCTTGCACCCTGCCTTGGTAAATTTTTTCGTCCTTGTCTTTTTACTTCGACCTTCCCTTCTTGCTGGAAACGTGCACTCATTCAGCCTGTGCCGAAGAAGGGGAACCCCTCTCAACCTCCAACTACCGTCTCATTTCTTTGACCTCAGTTCTCTCTAAAGTTTTCGAATCTATCCTTAACAGGAAAGATTTGGAAACATTTCAATTCTTCTAATCTTATCTCTGATCGCCAGTATGGCTTTCGTAAGAAACGCTCTACTGGTGACTTCTTTCCCTTCTCTTTGACTCCTTGTTCTCTGCTCTTCGGCATTTCGGTAAATCCTTTGCTGTTGCGCTGGACATATCGAAAGCCTTCGATAGAGTCTGGTACAAAGCTTTGATTTCTAAACTTCCCTCTTTCAGTATATATCCTTCTCTCTGTGATCTTCACTCTAATTTCCTTTCTGGTGGGTTCTGTCCTATCAATAACAATTTATCTGCTTTTCATTAATGACTTCTTTATTACCCCATCTCCTATCCACTCCTACGCTGATGACTCCACCCTTCATTACTCCTTCCAGTTTGAAAGTCGTCCCTCCCAACAACAGTTGATAGACTCGAGAGTAACCTTGGAACAACTAACCTTTGATCTTTCACGTATTTCAAATTGGGGTAGAGAAAACATGGTTGTTTTCAATGCCTCAAAAAATCAGTTTCTCCATCTCTCCACCGACACAATCTTCCACACAACTATGATGTCTTTTTCGAAAACACACAACTCAAACCTTCATCTGTTCTTAATATTCTTGGCGTATCCTTTTCTCGTAATCTTTCTTGGAAAAGATCACATTACTTCTCTTTCTAAACAAGCTTCTAAGAGGTTAGGTATTCTGAGGCGCCATCAGAATTACTTCACGCCACCCCAGTTGCTTGCTTTCTATAGGGGTTTTGTTCGCCCCTGTATGGAGTATGCTTTGCACATCTGTGGTGGTTCTACTCATACAATTCTCCTTGAGAAGGTGGAGTTTAGGGCTTTTCGTCTCATCAACTCTCCTGCTCTTACTAACTCTCTCCAGTCTCTTTCTGCCCAGTCGAATTGTTGCGTCACCCTTTCTTTGCTATAGCTATTACAACAGACACTGCTCTTCTGAACTCTCTCGTCTATTCCTCCTCCATGTAAGAGAGCTCGTGAGACACGCCTTTCTACACAGTCTCATCCTTTCTCTGTCCAACTCTTCGACTCCAGACTTAACCGCTATGCTCAATCTTATATAAACTCTACTGGTAAAGTCTGGAACACACTCCCCTTATCTGTTTTCCCAACCTCCTTTGACTTGCATACTTTCAAACGCCGTGTATCTGGACATGTTGGCTTCCTTCTTTGAAGATAGGATTTTTCCAACTCTGGTAGAATTTGGTAGGACTCTGGCCTTTGCCCTCCGGAGGATATATATATATATATATATATATATATATATATATATATATATATATATATATATATATATATATATATATATATATATATATATATATATATATATATATATATATATATAAACATATAAACATTAACAATTCTTCAAATTTAATATGTTAAAAGGATCCTTTATTTCCTTCGATAATAAAATACCCCAAGTTCTCTTCCCAAATACCTCCCCATTCCCCTTTCATGTACCCATTATTGAAACAAAATATTTTTAAGTCTAAGTTAGGTACGGCTTCGTTAGAATATTTTTATAAGTTTGGATTTAAAAGTAATTTTCTGAAGATCTAATTTTCAGATATGTGAAAAATAATCAAATGC
The DNA here is from genome assembly GCA_009176605.1 of Armadillidium nasatum. Classification (NCBI taxonomy): domain Eukaryota; kingdom Metazoa; phylum Arthropoda; class Malacostraca; order Isopoda; family Armadillidiidae; genus Armadillidium; species Armadillidium nasatum. The sequence goes on along the minus strand of SEYY01020690.1, from coordinate 55,550 downwards.
TTCAATAATAATAATAATAATAATAATAATAATAATAATAATAATAATAATAATAATAATAATAATAATAATAATAATCTTTGATACAAAAAATAGCATTAAAAATTTATAATATGCATTTCAAAGCTTTCCCAGTACCTACATTCAATATGTACTAGTTTATTAGGGCTATGTACACCAAGAAAACAGACAGACAGACAAGCAGACAGACAGACAGACAGACACACACCCTGGCAGACAGGTTGGAAATTATGATAAAATATCTTCGACAATCTCTCGTTTGGTTTGATTACGTGTCAAGAGCAAATAGAACGTAATGAATTCTGTCACTTAATAAATAATAATAATAATAATAATATATAATTTATATATATATATATATATATATATATATATATATATATATATATATATATATATATATATATATATATATATATATATATATATATATATATCTGGAAAAAAAGGTGGTGGACTAGTGGAAGGCTGCTGCGAAAACGAGGTTGCTTTCGGTTGCAAAGAAGAAGGGGCCGTGGTAGTGATCAAA
>SEYY01020690.1:45000-47500 GCA_009176605.1 Armadillidium nasatum | reverse complement strand
ATGCAATGGGATAAAGTAGTTCCAGACTGTGTTGGTATGTTTTCTATATATATATATATATATATATATATATATATATATATATATATATATATATATATATATATATATATATATATATATATATATATATATATATATATATATATATATATATATATATATATATATATATATATATATATATATATAATAGGAAAAAACTTTTACTGTACCTTAAAACATTTCATTTTTGTTTCTTGTTATTTCTGAAACTCTGAGCGTATAACAAAATTAAGCTGAATTAAACGAAAGTAGCTAATATCAAAGTTAAAAAATGTTAATTAATTAAATGAAATAGACTAACAGATTCGTGACGTAAATTACGACAAATGTTATTCCCTTAAAATCAAATAAACGAAGAAATGCAACTACGATGTAATAATGACGTCATTTGAATCACCATCGGCTGATAAAAAGTTTAAGAGTTTTCTAGATATAAAGTCAGTTGAAGAATCAGGTCTACGTCTTACATCTCTCAAAGTACAGTTATAAATACTTTTTAAAATATTTAATTTCATTACTTATGTATTTTTATTTCAAATTCCATTAGACTAAGGTGACCATCTATCCCGATTTTTTCCCGAGAGGGTAAATCGGGACGGATATCTGTTCCGATTTTTAGATTTGGCAAAAATTATTTATTCAGCCAGCCAGAGGGAGCAGAAGGCAAAAATGTTTTTTTTTTTTTGTAGAATGTCCTTAACTAATAAACCATATGACTTGTTTTCAAAAACGACAACCGTATTTCTTCTTTATATTAAAAATCACTTCTTTATACATCCCTTAAAACCCTTATGAGGAGGGTATTTCGGGGTGGGGGTGGGGGCAATGTTCAGAAGCGTCCCGATTTTTGGTCAGAAAAATATAGTCTCCTTACATTAGGATAATGTGCTTCTGGCCTAACTTCAACTAAAGATTTTGAAAATTTACCTTTTTTGGTCTGTTTTTATTTTTAATTTACTTTATTTTCTATTTTAAAACATTTATATTTTGAGAAATAATTGGATTGATTTTTATAAGTCGTCAATCATTGTTTTTACCTTTATACTTCATTGCAATGTTTTCGAGTTTACACTGTGAATTTTATTTAGAGTTTGCGCTGTGAGTGGAGTTCATAAAAATCGAAGGTGACACATTTAAATATAACGGAACATTCGTGAGCGATACATGACAAACATAATTACCACAATCACTGTAAATCACATAAACTATTCAAAATAACTGCTTGGGAGTATTTTTTAACTTTAAAAAAATGTTTTTTTTTTCAAAAAATAATCGATAGAATTCGTCAGCAAATAAATTATTCAACCTATGACATGAACTTTACAGAAAGGACTAATATTTTAATTGTAACGGAAGCGCTATTATATATTGCATAATTTATATTTCACTTTTGGTGAAGTAACATTACCAGAAAAGGTGAATCTTTTTGTTTAATTATTCTGAGATATTATTAGATATATATATATATATATATATATATATATATATATATATATATATATATATATATATATATATATATATATATATATATATATATATATATTATATATATATATATATATATATATATATATATATATATATATATATTATATATATATATATATATATATATATATATATATATATGTAATATATATATTATATATATATATATATATATATATATATATATATATATATATATATATATATATATATATATATATATATATATATATATATATATATATATATATATATATATATATATATATATATATATTATATATATATATATATATATATATATATATATATATTATATATATATATATATAATATATATATATATATATATATATATATATATATATATATATATATATATATGTAATTTTTTTTTTTTTTTTTTTTTTGTTTATTTAAATTTAATATACTTATTTTTAAATTATTGGTTTTAAAAACAAAAAGGTTTATTATATTTTCAGCTATTTTCTATTTTCCCTTTACACTGAAGTAAGGTGTTATTCTAGGAATTAGCCTAAAATATTTGACATATTTTGCCCAATACATGAAGGTAGGGGATATTCTAGGAATTAGCCTAAATTGTGTAACCCCAGAGCCTGTGGTGATCCATCTCGTTCTTCCTATTCGATCTTATGCTTGAATTGCAATTTGCATGGCTTTCAAGCTTTTATCGTTCCAGTACTTTTTATTTTTATTTTTTTTATTTTTTTTTTTAACTATAGTTTGTATGATTTTCACTTTCCTAATATTTCTGAATGTTGAAATAATATTTTTTATTTCTTTATTATTATTATTTTCTCGCGTATATTCACGTAGAGAGAAAACACAGTATAAATATAATACTATGACAATTAACCTTTTATAAGAACAAAAAAAAAAAAAAAAAAAAAAAAAAAAAAAAAATACGTCCATTCACAATTGTAAATTAAATACCAATTTGAAA